>PVJI01017967.1:0-33399 GCA_004026765.1 Micronycteris hirsuta
GTATCTTCCTACCAATTTCCCATTTGTCATGGATGTCAAAGAAATGTATACTACACACAAAAGAGGCCATAATGACAGCCAACTCTGTCAACTGTAAAACTGCAATTTAAAATTCATCTAGATCAAAAAAGTACCGGGGCTTCTATGAACTTCAGGCAGAAAAGCATCTGAAAAGCATCTGCCATAGGTCTTAGTTTAGACCAATGGCTCATATTCTTGGCTGGTTTTTAGAACCACCTGGGAAGTTTTTGAGAACTACCAGTGCTCAGATCCCATCTAGACCTATTATATAAAATTCTCTGAATGTGGGGGCCAAGCCTCAGTAATTTTTTTAAAAGAACCAACATAACCATAATATACACCCAGGGTTAAGAACTGCTCCCTTAGACAAACTTTCTGTGATTTGCTCCCTCCCCTATCATGTCCTCACATGACTTGCCCCAAAATCTGTCCTACACTATCCTCAAATACTTGACTTAACTCAACAGTTCTCTTGTGTATATCTAATATCCAATGCATTGGGAAACTGCGAATGCCTCTAAAACCCCCAAAATCAAGACCAATGAGCCCCAATTTGATATTCTGAAATAACAGAATATCAAAGAGGAAAAAGTTGAAGGAAATAGCTCAAGTGGATATGGATTGGAAATCACACTGCACATGACTTCACCACTCTCTGTACCATTTTTATCTTCTATTCTCTTCATTTCCCAATTTTCCAGCCAGATATTGGGTTTTTAAGGCAGCATAGTGCCAGGTGCTGTTTTCTACGGACTGAAATCACTTTGGGATATCTTCTGCAACACTGGAGAATCTTGCTTTTTCAAAAAGTACTTATGAAGAATTATATATGTATTTTTTAAATCCTTTGGTTAAAATATGATCTTTAGGCCTGTACCTCCATCCTAGATCCTGCTAGAGATGCTGTTTTGCTGTTAGATGGGTTCAAAGTTACACTTGCTAGAGTTAGGAGATAAAAGCCCTCCCCAATATTTATCTTTTAAATCACTTCACTCTCTGGTTCTGACAGAAAATTCTTTTTTCCTTAGTTTCAGCTAAGAAATTATTCCATTTTTAATTGTAATCTCATTAGTAGAGTGGTGGCGATAGAAAAGAAAGCCAAAATACTAAAATGCAAAATATTAAAACATACAAAGTTTAATTAAAGATTAGCTTGCAATGACAAGCTTTAGATTACATAAGATTTAGCTCCTTCACTTGAGGGTTATAGCCACCATTTAGTGATCATATTCTGTGTGCTTAGAATTCTATTAGGAGCCCTAATCCTTATGACCTGACTGCATAGCCATCACCCCAGTTTCATAACTGGTCATGGTCACATAGCTGAAAAGTGCCCGAGTCATGATACAAACTTAGGTTTCTAATGCCAAGGTATATTGTCTTTTACACTAAAAAAGACTGAGCAAGCTGGCCTTGAACGTGAGATGAATTTGATTTGGACCTATTCCCAGGATCATGAAACCCGCTTTGTAGAAACTCCACCTACACTCTGCCCTCCCCATTTCCACCTTTGTCTCTCCTGGTGCTCTCCAGCTCTCCAGCCATTCTAGTCCCTGGGGTCAGTTCTAGTAACCAAGCTTTCTCTGACTCTGAATTTGTAGTTATCGCCCCTCTCCTCCCACAGGCCAACTAGAATTTATAATCATTATAGTTTTATAAGCTTAGGATAGCTTAACTATAATCGCACTTATCACAATATTATAAGGGTATAGCTACACTTACACACTATATTTGGTTTATATGAGGTCTCTCTTGTATCATAACTCTTTTAAAGTAAGTTGCATTGATATCACAAGTTTTTTCAAAGCCCTAGTATTTTTTTTCCAAACAACTAGCCTGCAAGATCCCTTTTAGGCAAGGATTTGGGTCATATGCTTTATTTCTTTAATACTACTTGTATATAATTAAAGGCACAATAAAATATGCTAAGAGAACTTAATCTATTCTAGGAGATGTTACTGCAAAGGGTAACCTAACTCAAATTAATAGACCTGAATTTACTTGGGAAAGTATAGTTTTTAAGGTCTCTTACCAAAGACAAAACTAGATAACTAGATGGTATAATGAAATTAGAAAACAACTTATCTGCCATTCAGAACGCAGTTGCCAAGTATAACCAAGTAAAATGCATGTTGTGACCGCTGTCAAGAGAGAATAAAGGAAAATAAGTGAGGCCACCTCTCCTTATGAGGTTGAGAATTCAATTTATGGTAGAAAGTTTATGATGAATTCACAATATCCAATATATAACTCCTAAACACTTTTCTTAGAAGTCATGAAAAGAAATCAAAGCTCCTATTTGTGTTACATTATCAACTTTTTGAATATAATTAAAGAAATTTAGATTCAAACAAAATACTAAGAAGAAATGAATGATTGTGAAGATATAAGAAAAATATAACAATTTTCTATTAGTCGTTATATTATTTGTCTAGAAAAAAATCATTATATTTCCAAAACTCAGACAGTACACTTAGATTTATTTTTCTAAGTTAAGGCTCTTATTTCTATGGTAACCTTAAAAAAATAAAATAAATTTATTTAAATCATATGGACTCTCCTGCCAAGTAATCTATGTGCTTATTTACTGCCTGTGTTCACAAGTCAAATGGCACCAAGAAGCCCTAAATGGGTTGAAATCCATGAGAAAAGTGTGTGCTTAGCAGCAGCAACAAAAAAAGAAGACAAAGGAGGAGAAGGAGGAGGAGGGGAAGAAAAACAGAAAAAAGAAGCAGCATCTGAATCATTGATGTCACAGCACAAAATGGGAGAACCTAGTGACCCCGAGTTTAACAAAACCAACAAAATGCCAGTCACTTCAACAAAAACAAAACTGGCTTCAACAAGTGGTCATTTCAGCCTTCAGTCACATTAAAATTATATTTTCAGTTTCAATTGGTTTGGTATTGGTATTGATATTATTTGCATCTGATTTCCAAATGTGTTTTGTTTTATATTAAGATTTAAGCATATGAAGCTTATTAGGTTTGCATGTCTCTAAAAACTTAAGTAATATTACAATATCGTTTAAGAAAAAAATATTCCCCATTTGGAACTCATGAGAAATCTCTTTAAGTGGAGTGGCTCTACATCCTCTCATGCTTCCCCCCAAATCACCGAGCGTGTTTAATCTCAATGAGAGCTTAATATGTAATGTAATGTTTGTGTGCCCACACATGTGTTTGTGTAGTTTTCGCAATACCAAACTATAGCATGAGAATTAAAATATTTGTTCAACCTGTTACTGGTATCATGAACACTAAAAGCCTCTAATATCTAAAAGTGAAGATAACATTTTATGTTTTATTTATTTCTGGAAGCTTCCTTTTTTATAAGAAGGGCCAGATGAAAAATCCCTGGCAACCACTGATCTTTTCACTGTCTCCATAATTTTGTCTTTTTTAGAATGTCATAGAGTTGGAATGATACACTATGTAGTCTTTTCAGACGGGTACTTTCACTTTGTAGTATGCATTCACCTATTGGAGAACATACTGCTTGCATCTAAATTTTGGCAGTTCTGAATACAAGCTACTATAAACATCACAGTTCAGGACTCTGTGTGGACATAAGTTTTCAATCCCTGTGCATAAATACCAAGGATCACAACTGATGGTTGTATGATAAGAGTATGTTTAGTTTTGTAAGAACCCATCAGACTGTCTTGCAAAGACCCTGGTATCATTTTGTCTTCCTCCAGCAGTGAATGAGAGTTTCTACTGCTCCCCATCTTCAGCAGCATTCAATGTTGTCCGTGTTTCAGATTTTTGGCCATTCTAACAAGTGTGCAGTCGTATCTCCTTGCTATTTAATTTGCATTTCCCTGATGACATATGATATAGAGCACCATTTCAAATGCTTATTTACCATCTGTACATCTTCTTTGGTGAGGTGTCTGTTAAGGTCTTTGGCCAACTTTTTATTCAGGTTGATTTTTTCTTATTGTTGAATTTTGAGTTCTTTATATATTATGGATAACAGTTCTTTGGCAAATGTGTCTTTTACCAATATTGTTTCCCAATCTGTAGCTTGTCTTCCAATTCTCTTGTCATTGTATTTCACAGAGAAGATTTTAATTTTAATGAAGTCAAGCTTATCAGTTATTTCTTTCATAAATTAAACCTTTCTTTTTCTATCTAAAAAGTCATTTCCATACCCAGGTTCATCTAGGTTTTCTCCTATGTTATCTTCTAGGAGTTTTACAGTTTTGCATTTTACATTTAACATTGGGATCCACTTTGAGGTAATATTGGTGAAGGTTAAATGCGTGTGTTGATTTTCTTTTTTTTTTAACATGTGGATGTCCAGTTGTTCTAACACCATTTTCTAGAAAGAGTATTTTTGCTCTATTAAATTGCTTTTCTCTTTTGTTGAAGTTCAGTTGACTATATTTATGTGTGCCTATTTCTGGGCTCTCTATTCTGTCCCATTTATCTGTCTGTTATTTCACTAGTACCACAATCTTTATTGCAACAAAATAAATTACAAAGTTACCAAAATTTATACCAGTTACTACAAATATTGATTTCAGAACATAACAGAGGCAGGACATGAATAGGGAATTAGAGGTGTAGTTTTAATAATTTATATTTACATTTCCAATGTAAACAATGATCAAAGATCAAATGGAATTATTGATAGTCAAGCTTGATCACAGAAGTATAAAAATAGATTCCATGATCAAGAAAAATAAAACTTTACCCAAGTGCAAGTATTACAGAATTCTAAACGCAATCTTAAGAGAGAAATTTGCTTTTGTTTTGAAAGATGCTATTGATATTATCATCATGTAATATAAAGGTAGCGTGGTATAATAATGCCTGAGAAAACATTTATTGGATGCATGTTTTGTGGTCAGGTACTTTACTTTGAGTATTCACACAACACTGCAATATAGGTATTATTATCCCCAGAATGCAAATGAAGAAACCTGGTTGAACGAGAATCATAAGAGCATAATTCTAGTTCCGGCTCTCCACTTATGAGCTCTGTGGCTCTGGGGAAATCACAGCCTCTCCGAGTTTTAGTTTGGTCACTTGTTGTATAAAAATGATATTTGCCCTGCTGACTCTCCACAGTCGTTTTGTGATGGCATTTAGACAACACATAGGGCTTCCATGTCGTAGAAATCACCCTCGTAAATGCAGGGGTTTGTTACAGTCACAAAAGTCATGATAGAATCAACACAAGCAACAGCAAAGTGCTTAAGAGCTCAGCCCCTGACAGCACACTAAGTGCGCATCTTGGCTGTGTTATTTTCACCTCTAGAACCTTAGGAGAGCTATGTAATCTCTTTGTGCCTCAGTTTCAGTATTGGGGTAATCAGAATAAATGATAATGCCTCTCTCATGGAATCATTGTTAGTATTAAATAATATGACACTATTTTAAGTTCTTAGAAGATTAACATCTAATTTCCATATGTAGAACCAGTCTCTGGGCCTCTTTGTCAATTTTCATCAATGACTAAACAATCTGTACATTTAATTCTGTTCATATCAGCAAATACCTATTAAAAATCAACACTGAAAAATACTACACTAGATATTTCAGGGGATGTAAAGATAAATAGGATAGAATCTCCATGTTCTGAGAATTCAACCTTCTGAGATGAATAAACACATAAATAATCATAATAAAAGACAAAGTGTGATATCTGGAAGTATCAGAGAAAAATTCCTACTATATGTTAGAAACAAATATTTAATCAGCTTTATTCATTTGAGTCAGTCAAGCTCCTCAGTCCATGTTAACTGCGGGATGATATATAGGTAAGTATTTTTAAAACTGATGAGTGCAATAAAAGTATATACTCATAACTGTGGTCTTGTGTTCCAATGTGAAACGAAGATGTAACTTCTATACTGACACTACTAGTCATTGAATTGTCCTCTGGAAATTAACATAACATAACTGATTTGGAATTATTTTTCCCAGAGTGCAGGTGAATATGTGACCCATTCATGTCGCATTTAATGTGGGTTTTATTGCAACCCACATTAAAGATAGGTGCCTATGCTTGGGACTCAGTCTTTAAGCATGGAACCAATCAAAGATAACAGACACGTTAGAGATTGAAGCTGAAACTTCATTTCTCTAGGTTGCTACTCTGTAATCAATCTGTTGAATTCAAACACCCCGACACCACACTGCAAAAGTTGCTCTTTTTCCTTTTCCTGTGCAAGGTCAGCAGGTATTTACGCTAGATCTATGAGGCTCAGATTGTGTACTTCAGCTCTTCATCAAAAATTCAATTAAACCGTCAATAACACCACTTCAATACCATCCCATTTATATTGCAGAAATAACCTTTTCCTGGTCCTTTGTTGAAATTTTCCATTGATAGGTATTACTTGAAACAAAATTGAAGAATCTCATTTAGATTTGCACAAAAACTAACCTCTTAATTGGGCCTAGTCCTACAGTTTCTCTTCTTTTTAAATCCATACTGGATAAATTTTTATAGTGCTCATCAGTTTTCAAAGCACTTCCCTTAAGTTCAATTAGATTTTCATTCAGTTACCAAGAGGCTAGGCAACTGAAATGAGTGAAAGCAAGAAACGATTGACTGATAACTGAAATATACTGGAATTTCTGATACTGCCATATATCACACTCTGTCTTATTTATCATTACTTATTTGATTATTCCCCTTTTGAGACTATAAGTCTTCAGAGTGCAGGAATTCCACCTTAGTCATCTTCCATCCCCTAATTTCAGCGTGCTGGGTCATCTCAATCCAGATCACAGACTTTCCTTGGTTACTTAATGAGTTTGAAAAAATATCAAATTGCACAAAGTGTTTCCCACCTACCTAAATTCCAAACTTATCTTTTAATGTTCTCCCATATATAAACTGTGCTCAAATGGATTCCAAAGTGAAGTAGTTTAAGGGGAATAAAAAGATTATTTTGTTTCATCTCCTGACATTCAACATTAGTAAATTGTAGGTAGAGTTCAGAAGTGTTTGAATATATGGGGTGTGGCAAAGTAGGCTTAGAGTTGTTCATATGGAAAATAATGCAATAATTAATAAATAATATAAGAATAAACTCTGTGTTTTTCTTACTTACATCTGGAAACTATTTTTGGCATACCCTGTAAAGAACCATACCCAACTCTAGAACAAATAAAATTATTTTCTATTCTCCAAGGTCACTCTGCATTTTCCTACACCAAGCTCTTCTTATTTTTTCTTATCAGCGCAGAGTGGTTAGTTTCTTCTCAGATCACTGCTTCTCGGTGTTCATTTTAAATAATGCCTCATGATGCTTTCCTGATTTTTTACTGCTTTTCTAAGAACTTCAATGACATTTTTGCCTATGCTCTTTGTTGATACTTATCATAGTCTACCTTTTAAGATAGGCATCTGCATAACTGTTATGCCCATTAACAAATATAATATAATAAATATAATCTCTTTAAGGACAGGAACTATCTTAAGCTTTTTAAAAGCTCTCTAATAGAATGAGTATAATACTTAATATAAAGATAGCTCATAGAAAAAAAATCAGATGCTACACTGTCTTATACTATTTAGTTCCTAGAATTGTCCCAGTGAGTATCCAAGTTGCAGTTAGCAACTGCCTCTACACAGTTAATACATCACGTAAGACCCTTGCTGATCAAGAGATATAAGTAAGCATCCAAACTCATCTTAAATGTACCTTTCTTCTAGAGCAAATGTTACACCATAAAATGGCAGCAGGCCTACTTTGTTCCACTGAGGCACATAAAGTTGGAAGTTTCTAATTACCAGCACAGCTTTCACATAATAACTTAGTTTCATGCAGCATCACCGCACTAAACCAGGGAGAAATGTTAATAGGCAGAGTGGAATTCACTACGTGGATGGACATAATAGGAAGTGGCCCCCGTAGGCACTGACGTTGTTTGAGGAAGGGGTGCACATGGTCCCAGGCACAAGGCCTACCAATCAGGTTCCTGGGCCACCCAGGCCAGTAGTGCTTAGTGTCTGAGGACAGAGGAAGCTTGTTTGACCAAGATTGATTCTTACACCCATTCTCCATTCAGTAAAGCAAAAGAAATGAGGCCCAAAGCTAAAGGGAGGCTGTCCATGAACTTCTACTCCAGCTCCTTACTTTGTAACCCACCTCCCTCCTGCCCTGAACTCCTATCCCTTCATTCTTTTTCCTTACACCACCCTGCTTCCTTAAACCACTACAGTGTTACACCATTTTTGAAATATGAACCATGATGTTCTTTTCATTAATTCCTTATTTTTAAACACCCCTTCTCCTCATCTTCCCAAATATCTGTTTCCTGTGACACAAATGATTTTTGTACAACCAATGGCACCTTCCTCTCACCTTACAAACTATCAGGAAATATCACTGATGCCTTGAGGCATTCTGGAATCACAGGAACATGCAGTCAGATATTTTAAACCTAGTTCAAAGGAATATATTTTTCCAAGGTTTATAAATAAAAGATCATCTCACCACCATCACACACTAAAAAACATCCCTCTTACATTATTTTAAATATTCCCTTAGATATCCTCTTTTTCCCTCTTTACCATCACTATTACAACTACTCCCGGGAAGTGTCAAGAGCCTCAGGTAGAGAATCAGTAGGAGCAGGCCTCTAAATCTCATCCCCATCAGGAGATATCGGTCTGCTTGGGCATATTTGGTGTTAGGTTATCTAAAGCAATTTTATGTTATTTTAAAGATAAGTGTATATTTTATTTTTATAAAAGAACATTGGTTTCTAATATTTGAAAAAGTGGACAATGTGACAAAAGAGAGGATGGATACAGCAAAGTTTGCTGTAATCTAAATCTACTTCAAAACTCATTGTGACTGAGGGAGTTCGAACTTGTAAAATGTACTGGCCATATGAGGCAAATTAAAGTATTCTGGAAATTCAAGGAAAACATTTCTAATATTCTTCTAAATTGAATTGTCTATCTTATATACTCTTAAGCCCTAATTCCCTAATTCCCATACATTTAATTTTGTTTTCCTGGGTACAACTGAAAAGTTGAATTTATAATATCAACTTGTCATTAGATATTTATTTTTAAAATATAGCAGATAGTTGATCATTTTCAGGCTAAAATTTCAAGATACACCCAACTGCAGAAAGAATCATCCTCCAGACTCCTCTAAATCCTTCTACATGGGGAATGGACACTGAAATCTCATTTTCAGGAGGCAGAAGAATAAATCTAAACTTGGAACATCTCATAGGTCAAGGACTGAGAATGTGATTTAGGATTTACATGATTTTATGAATAATATGACCTTATCTTCTGCATCAGTCTTTCCATTCACTGTGTCCTTGGTCAAATCACTAAATTTATCTAGTGTTCCATTGTTACTTCTATAAAATAGATTACAAATTCTGCTACACAGATTGAAGTCAGAAACATGTAAAATAAAATATTCAGAAAAGTGTAAGTTGTAAGAAGCTATACAAATGAAAAAGATAGAAACTCCCTCTCCTAGCCCTGGAGCTCTTGCCAGTCTCCCTCTGTTGACTTTGTGCTCGGCTGGATAATAACTGCGACTAGTGAAGGGGCCACCTTATCCCCACTTTTGTTCCCAAAGGCACTCTTTTGGGTGCTTCATTTCTGAAAATAAAACATATTAAACATACGTTGCAAATAAGTATTGCTCTCTCTTTCCTCTGTAATTTGGTTTTCTTTTTATATTCTAGACAATAAAATTATGTATAGTGGGTCTTCAATCTACTCATATATAACAAAGCCCATGTAACTCTCTTGCCTCTGACATATCACCTAGATGTGTGCCCTTGCTACTACTTTTCCTTTCTAGATTCAACCTGTCACACACACAAATGCACACAGAGCAGTAAGTCTCAGTAGAAGTAACATCATCAGACAGTTCTTTGCATACATGCATATCTGCTTAGGAAATTATAAATTAAAAACACCATCTATCTTTAAAACCAGGTGGCATTTCTAAGTTTGTTACTTATTAACCTATGTGATCTCGAGCAGGATACCTACCTCTTAAATTTTGTTTTTTAGTTTGTAAGATATGAAAAATAATAACTGTTTTTATATAATCATACTTTTTAAGAGAAAGTTTATGAAAGTGGCTCATAAATTTTAATGCATTCTAGAAATAAAAAATATTACTACTATTACAATAATGATAATTTTCATATTATTTATCAAATGAACAAAGAAAGCCAGAATGATGCTGCAGTTCTATGAACCTATCATCCTGGATTCTGGATGCTGTCCTGAGCACCCTGTTAGTTCAATACTAGAACCAGCACCTCCAGCTGAGGCTGCAGTCACAGGCTGAGAAGTAAGTAGGCATTTGGTCAAAAGTTAGATGGTCTAGTTCAAATAGGACAAATGAAGAGGCAAAACCAAGATCTGAGATCAGTTCCTTTTGAAACTAGAGAAGATGAAAATGGTAGTGGTTAAAGTGAACAGAGAGAGACAAAGGTGAAAAAATTTTTTAAGCTAGAGTTTGGAGGCTAATGATGGCCATTTATGAGACTCTAGTAACTGGCATGGAACTCTGGGAATATCATATTGGGGATGGCAGGTCAGAGAATCAAGTGAATGGCCTGCCCCAACTCAAATTACACAGACTCTAACCTGGGAATAGACATTAGAAAATGACTGGTCCAGAGACACACAGTGGGGTAGATCATACATTTGATCCTGCATTATTTTATGTTTGACATCATGAAAAAAGTCATAAATGGACTGGGCTTTAGGTGATGGTATTGCTTATTTTCTTTCTAGGTGTGTAGATAGCATCTCAGAATATAGTTTCTCTCTTATCATTGCTCTAAATTATTCTTTTTAAAATTTGTCATTGTTGTTTTATTACAGTTGTCTCAATTTTCCCCCTTTGCCCTCCCTGTCCAGCCCTCCCCCTCTCTCAGTCCCCATGATGTTGTCCATGGGATCATTGGACTAGTCCAAATTATTCTTTATAGTAAGTTTACAGAGTGTCAATACAAATCAGAAATATTGCCAGTAATGACTAGAAAATGCATGGTGTTTTTTAAACTATGGCATGAATCATTTAAAAACTAAAAAAAAAAAAAAAAAATACTATAAACTGCACTTTCAATTTTATACGGGTATTTACTTATTTTATTAAAATGACTCATTAGCAATTTATATTTAAGTATTATTAAAAGTGTTATATGTATAGCCACTCTACATATAATAAATATATGTATACCTTTTTAATGTGGATATTATTAACAGAAATTGACCAATAAAAGGTTTTGTTTTTAATATAAAAATTTCTATGATTTCAAAACTGTTCTGCCATGATTACAATGTTAAAAATATTAATTGAGGAAAGTAAGACAATCATGAATGTTAAAGTGAATACTTATAAAATACTGATAATAGGTTATTTATCATTTATTAACTATTGCTCCGTGTACACTGTGTTTTCATTTATTGTGTTGTTTATTCTTCATAACAGTGTGAAAGAATCACGGCAATATGGAGCCCTCATAAAGTCATGCCTGCAAGATATCTTATCCATCACTGAATTTTCATTTACTTAAACCAAAAAATTATCTTTCTTCTTTGAGCCATTTGTATTAGCTCTCCTGTTACTGTAATTGAACCACCTAAAAGAGAGAAAAAACTCTAGAAAATCATAAAATTATAAAGACTCTTGATGCTCCTGATGCTTTTCCTTGGAGCTCCCTGTGAGGTAATTCATATCCTAGATTATGGTTGACCACATAATTCTTATTTCCACTATAAGATTAAAAGTTCCTTGAGCAGAAATTTTAGATCTTATTCTTTATATCTTTCAGTTGGTCTAGAATTGTATCTTGGGTAGATCCACTGTTCAGGAAATGATTTGCCAAGTACTAACACTTTCATGTAAATGCTTCTTAGCTGAACAGGTAAAAGAGTTTTTGTTTATTTTTGTCACTGATGCACTGAACCGCCTCTGAGGATTCATGTTTGCCAACCAACTTGCCAACCTAAAAGTCCCTGTGTGTTCAGTTCCTTCCGAATCTGCCTCCCTAGACAGGGCAGCCAGGACATGTGACCACAGCCCCCACGCAGCCCAGCCAGACCTCTGACAGGTGCCACCCTACTCTGCTCAGCCAGGTAACCTGAAGGGAAACAAGTACATCAAAGACACACTGTGCCAGGAAAACTCCAGGTGCCATAACAGATCCATGAGAGCCACGTCTGACTAACGCTGATGGGAGAGCAGTTCTAGGGGGTCAGCAAACCTCACCTTCAAACACCAGGAAAATGACAACAGAAAACCTTTTATTAAGAGTAGAGAAATAAAAGTCAAACGTGGTAAAATCAATTTGAGTGTTACCTCTGAATTAAAAATAAAAAACTATATTCATCGACTCTCATTAAACATAATCAGTGAGCATGTTTTTTCCCATCCCTCTCCTGCCAACGTATAGGGACAAAGAATTGCGTGTGGTTTATCAAGAGGGCACACTGGAAAGATGCAAAAGGAAGCTGCACCTCATCACGGTGCGTCCAGCAGAGCTGTTTGTTTCGGTGGCTGGTTTTTCCTTTTAGCTGTCACTAAAGATTTAAATGTCTAAAGAGAATTTCATAAACATTATTCCTCTTTATGATGCCTGTATTTCTGGAGTATAAATGAAACATATCTTTTTTCTTGGAAATACAAAATAACTCTGGGTAAATTGACAGTCTGACACATTATAATACATTGGGGGAAAAAGCAAGTGCCTACTAGCTGCCCCTCAAACCACCTCCAACACACACAGACACACACAGTTGTTTTCAAAACACTCTCCCTGTCGTAAAGGATTTCCCTCTAGTTTGAGTGAGTCCCCTTGAAATAAGGGGACTAATAATTTGATACCTTCCATTCCTCCACTTTATTCTTAACACTCTCAACATATACAATATTAAAATCACAAATTAAAACAAAGTTGTAATTTTTGCCCCTATATTTATGATGGATAAAGAAACTTTGGAGTAGAATTCACCTTTTCTTCAAAGACTGTAAAGCAGGAAAATGTTTCCCTTATAATGATCTTTCTCTGCATTTGTTTCTTCTAGTAGCGTTCTTATAGCACTATTTAAAGAATATATTAATTATTTAAAATGTGCCTTGAATTAAATATAATTGATGTCAATGAAAAATCCGGTCAACGTTTAACATGTAACACATACAAACTTTTCTATTCAGATGAATGCAAGGCCAATGGTGTATTTAGAAATGAAAGATAATTCATTCTATTAGAAAAAATTTGAAGCATAATGAGATCTTACCACAGGTAGCATTGTTGACGTTCTTCTAGGTAGCACTGAGGTAAATTAACCATCACCAGTTGCCAAGATTGGTTTAAAATTTACAAATACTCAGTTCAAATGTTAATCATGCAGTTTTCCTTTACAAATTCATAATATTCTCAAGCATCTCACCTAGGAACACAAAAAATTGCCTGTTGCTCCATAGAGAGATGAGGCAAACATTTTAGTTCTAGAAGTCAGAAATCCGGTTTTAACCAGTACAGATATTGTCAAAAAGTCACTACAATAAGGAAAGAAAGTCAAATTAGAGACATGAAAGAAATGGAGATCGTGCAAATTTATGAAGGATTCACTACTTACAGATAGCGACTGAAATTTGGTGCTGCATTTAATCAAATTTAATATTCAATAAACCCAAAACTTCTGATCCAATGATGAAACTGAAAACAAACAAGCAAAATCTAATCTTACCCTACCTAATGGGGTAAAAAACACTAAGAAACATGTATGAAGTTCACAATCCAGGGACATAAGCTCACTAAAAACGAAGAACTAATCAATCGTGAGACAACAGAGCTCTTCCCCTTGCCGCACAGCTTACCACCATATTGCTACACATACTTACAGCAGTTTCTTTTGTCTGATAAATCATGTCTGGCAATCAAAAAAATTACAAGAAGTAGTAAAAGACAAAAAACACAATTTGTAAAGATAGAGCAAGCATCAAACCCAACATGGCAGGATGTTGGAATTAGCAGACAAAAATGTAAAAATATAATTAAATAATGAAAATATAAAAAATATAAATATAATTGTAGTTACCATTAATATGCTAAGTGCTCTAATGAGTAACGAAGACAGCAGGAAAGACCAGATGGACAACGCAAGCAGAGTGATGGAAACCCTGAGAAAGGAATAAAAAACACGCTAAAGATCCAACACTGGAACAGAATTGAAGAATGTCTTTGTTGGGTTTATCCATGGACTGAACAAAACTGAGAAAATGATCTCTGACCTAAAGCACACATCCAAAAAAAAAAAACCCTCCAAAACTGAAAAGCAAAGAGAACAATAGACCCACATAAATCTAAGTCGATCTGATCTTTGATAAAGGAGCAAAGACAACACAATGGAGCAAAGATAAACTTTTCAGAAAATGATGCAAAAAAAAAAAAAAAGCATATACCTTAACACCTTCCACAAAAATTGACTCCAAACTAATCATAGACCTAAATGTAAAATTCAAAACCATAATACTCCTAGAAGATAACACAGGAGAAAACCTAGATGAGCCTGGGTATAATGATGACTTCTTAAATACCACACCAACAGCATGATTCGTGAAAGATGTAATTAGTAAGCTGGATTTCATCAAGATTAAATGCTGCTCTTTGAATGCCAATTTCAAGAGAATGAGAAGATAAGCGACAGATTAGGAAGCAATGTTGACAAAAGAAACATCTGCTAAAGGACTGTTATCCAAAATATACCAAAAAACTCAAAATTCAACAATAAGAAAACAAACAACCTGATTAAAAAAATGGGCCAAGGACCTTACCAGACATTTCACCAAGGAAGATACACAGATGATAAATAAGCACAAGATGGTCCATATCATGTGTTACCAGAGAAATGCAAATTAAAATACTAAGGATATATTACCACATACTTATCAGAATGGTCAAAAACATGGAATACTACAACAACATCAAATGCTGGTGAGGATGGACAGCAACAGAAATTCTCATTCATTGCTGATGCGAATGCAAAACAGTACACAGTCTTTGCAAGACAGTTCGATGGGTTCTTACAAAACTAAAACTGCTCTTACCATGCAGCTCAGCAATCACGCCTGTTGCTGTTTACCCAAGGAACTGAAAAATTTATACCCACACAACAACCTGCACACAGTTGCTTAAAAAGCTTTCTTTTTAACTGTTAAAATGTGGAAGCAACCAATAGCCTTTCAGTAGGTAAACAGCTAAATAAACTGTGATACATTCATGTAATGAAATATCTGTCAGCACCCAACAAATTGTTTATCAAGCCATGACAAGATCTGGAAGAACTTTAAATGCATAGTATTAAGTGGGAAGAGCCAAAATGAAAAGACCACATACTGTATCATTCTAACTATGACATTCTGGAAAAGGCAAAACTATGGGGATATTCAAAATTAGTGGTGCCCAGAGATTGGAGTTATGGGAAGGCATGAAAAGGCAGAGCAATGAGAGTTTTTTGGGTATTTAAAACACTTCATAGGATAATATAATGCTGAATACATGCTGTTTATATACTTGTCCAAGTCCACAGAATATACAAGGGCAAGAGAGAGTCCCATAGTAAATTATGGAGTTTAGATGACTATGATTGTCAATATAAGTTCATCAGTGATAGCAAACGTATCACTCTGGTAGGTGACGTTGATAATGGGAGAGACTATGCAAGTGTATTGGTAGAGGGGTACAGAAAAGCCCCGTTCTTTTCTCTCAGTTTTGCAGTGAACATTAAACTGCTGTAAAAAGAAAAGTCTTTTCTTAAAAAAGTAAAGTTATAGTGAAAATCTTAAGGCCTTTACTTGTATGTATTGCTGTTCTTTTGTACTATGCTGTGACATGAAATTCCTATAAATTTCTGGTGCTCCTTTTAGAGAAAATGAAGATATCATTCTCTCATCACTCACTTGATGTTCAGGTCATCCTGACAAGCAGGGGCATGTTCTCTCTGAAGCCAGCTCCAAAACCCTTGAGCAATAGATGAAATTACAAGAAAGACAGAATGAAGACTTCTTAATTTAGGAATAGCACTGTTAGTGGACACCTGCTTTGATATGAGAGTTCAGTGTAGCACTGAAAAAAAGGAAGGTCAGCTTAGCAGTATAAGAATAAAAGAAAGTTGAATTAGAAATATCAATGCAAACATGGCTTTTGTATTTTAAAAAAGGTCACTTTCTCACAAGACAAAAAAGAGACAAGTAGCTTTTGTGTCATCCTGTTCTATCTCAAATGCTCATATAAAGTAACACACCCAGTATTTGCTCAGTAGCACCAGATTCAATCCTTTGGCTACAGTAAAGAAGGCCAAAGCTTCTTGGAGACCAGATGATTCAAACAACATAGGCAAGACAATTCAAAATGAACCTGAGATACCTGTTGTCAAAGTAAGTACTAGTTCAGTATAATATAGAGGTAGTTTTAAAAGTGATAAAGAGATGTCTGAAAAAAGTTACTAATGGCCAAATTACATCCATAATCTCTTCAAGAGAATCCCCTATTTACTATGGACTCCATAGAACTGTAGGATAATATGCTAAAGAATCTGGTAAGCCCTGTTGTTTGCTTAAAAGGTTCTGTGGAGCATGGTCTTAAGATACTTAAAGGTCACGGCGTCTGCCTGAAAGTTTCTGATGTTGCTCTATCTTAAATCATTCTAAGGTCTTAGCAATGGTTCTTACCACTTCACTTTGGGTTTGATCTTTGTGTTTCCTTTACCTTGAGAAGCCTTTACTGTCCGAAAAAAACAAATCCTTTTTACTTTTTATATTTTCTCCTAAATTCTATTTTAAAACTGGACAATTAGTTCTTTAATATATCTCCCTCCCTTCTCATTTGATTATTGCTCTCTATGAAAAGCTAGGTGGCACCTGTGGACTAAACCTGGAAATATCCTTAACTATATCTTAAAGTTCACTTGGAGCATTTTCTTCTTTTTTTTCTATGCTAATATAGGCAACGATTTTGTTAACTTTCTCTCATTATATGACTAGGGTCTCCTTTTCTCCAGCATTCAAAAACATCTCCCTCACTTTCCTTCAGCTTCTCCAACAGCCTCCTTAAGTCCCTTTGGCTTCCACTAACACCCTCCTCGTGTCCCTTATAATCTCCTCCAGGCCCTACCGGTATCTACTGATGACTTCACCTAAAATCTTTTGCCACTACCTTTGCTGTTTTGTTTCAACAAAGCCCCACTTCCAAATCCAAAATTCTGTTTCAGTTACTATTGTTTCATAATAAATGCTTTACGCATTTGAAACAGCAAAAACCAATCTATCGTCTGCCATGGTTTCCGTGGGTCAAGAATTTGGAAGAGGCTCAGCTGGGTAGTTATCCTTGAGTTCTCTCACGTGAACGAAATCAAGACCTTCTGCAGTTGGAACATTGGAAGCTGGGGCATGCAGGAACTAACCAGGCATTTTTTCTTCATGCTGTCTAACGGTTTACCCATGCCATCTCTGCTTATGAACTCGTTTTGGCTTCTTTACAGCATAACATTGTAGGGGCAATTGAGACTATTTATATTGCATCTTGAAGGTCCAAAAGTAATGTTCCAATCAGCAGTATGGAAACTTACATTGTGTTTTATGATGTAGGCTTAGAAATCATGTATTGTCACTCTTATGGCATGTCTTCTGTTGCAAGCATATGATAAACACATTCAGATCCCAGAGGAAGGAGCTTAGACTCTAGTTCTAGTGAAGAGGTCCTATAAATCCATACAGGGAAAGAGATACTCTTGCAATCGTCTTTGGAAAATAGAATCTGAGAAATGGCCTGACTATGGAGAGCTTCGTTTGCAAGGTCCACAAGTTTGACAACTTTTCTATATAGGCTAGTTCTAACTTTCAACGTTAAGATCAGTAGCAAGGTATATTACAAGCAATTTACTCAAACGGTGGTTGAAACTATAAAAACTGAGATTAAAGTACTTAAAAATGAAATAGAACTCATATAAGTTTATCACTGTTATCACACTCATTCACTTAGATATGTAAGAAAGAAAGGGGAGAAATTACAGTTACCTACCATGCAGTTTTACATATTATAAAGCTAGTTTTGTGTATGCCAGAGGCTGATATAATTATGCTTAGGATGTGGATATTGCCCCTCACAGGTTTCATCATGGGAACATAGTGAAAACTGTCATCGTGGCCAATGAGAAGTCATTGAAAACTTGAATGTCAATATCAAGCCATTTTCCAAATTTGATGTGACTTCTTTGAGGCTAAATATGATTTTATTCATTTTTTGCGACCATTGCTACAATTTCTTTTAACTAGAGAGGATATACCAAACCTTTTCCACTTTCCTCAAACCCTTAGATCACCATTAGCCACTTCATTTTTCAACAGATGTTTTCAACTTGTTCAAGTTAACAGCAGCACCATTAACCAGTACACCAAGCTAGACACTTCACAGTTTCCCTCAACTTCACCCACTCCTCAGCCTCTATCTGTTCTTAATTCTTACATAGTCTATATCTAAAGCACTTCTTTGATCCTCATAGCTAAATATAGCCCTTCATCAACCTTCACTTGAATTAATTCAATGAATATTTAACTTAAGTACCTGTTAGTCAATCAATTATTTTTGCTTCTTTGCAAATCAATTCACATTGTTTTCTTGAATGTTTTCCAGTCATTCAGTGGATAGAGAAGACTTTCCTTTACATGACACCAGTAAATTATGAAAGCCATTCACTTCTTCTCAGACTCAGCAACCAATGAAATTCAGCAGTCCAATTGCTGGATAGAAATTAGTGCAGATTCTATTCTAAGGTTCAAAGACAGCGTGTTTGTTGTGGGAGTAAGGAATAGGAGTTGAAGTCATCACATTATATTTAGATTCAAAATATTCATCTTCATTATGTCAGAGATCACAGAGAAAATAAATATAAGATAGTTTATGAGGCTGGTGCTATGTTTAAAATCTCCCCCACTAGCAATCATCTTTACCAGTCTTCTTTAAATATCTATTTTAAAAATTTTTGTTCAAATATATAGTGACTCATTTTCTCATTTCTAATATCCCATCATAATCTGTGCTAATGTTTGTATTTATATGTCAAAAATTATCTTTGTTTTGTAACATTTAATAACTAAAATTTAAAATATCATCACAACGTTAAGCCCTTAAAATCAAAATAATCAGATCCCTCCCCAGCTAATTATTTTCCTTGAGACAGAAAGAATCCTATGCTCTTATTTTAAATGACTTTTCACCATTTCCTACATAGAACACTCCATAGAAATTTTTCATCTCTCTGTATTTGCCTATACTATTCTCTTCTTAGAATGTACTTTTACCCCAGCTGTGACTGACATATCCTACATACCTGCAAGAGCTAGCTATAATATAGAGTCTTTGCTGATAAGCCAGACATAATTACTTTTACCTTTCTGGGCAACCAGGATGTTTTAGCTATTCTACTAGCATGACATTTAGACCGAGAACACAGGGAACATTAAACACAATGTTCAGGGACTGTCCTTGGGATATTTCTAATCTAAACTAAAAGCCTCCTAGGTCAGGGGAACAAATTAGTACTGAGGATTATGAAAATAAACCTCATGAAAGTATTCTGCAAGACCAACTGGTATGTCAGGGCAGTGACTATTCTAACAAGGCAGTTTTGAGGTCCCTTGCCAAGGCATTGATAGCAAAACAAAAATGGTTTCTGAGACTCAAAAACCATTGAGGCACAGGGGTGAATACATTGACTCATCTGGGATAGGGCACATCATCTTTGAAATGAAACTAAAAAAGAAAGACAAAATACAAATACAACAAAATATACATCATATACAAAATATATAAACACATAATATATAATGTTAAATGTGTAATACATAATGCATAATACATCATTAAATTATATTTACATACAATTATATATAACATAAAATATATAATATAAACATCTTTAAATTATTCTTCAATAAACCACATTTTATTATTGAAATCATTGAAGTTCAGAGAGGGTCAGCAACATGACCAACATCGAATGTTTAATAACTGGTAAAGCCAACACTAAAGTCAAACTTTCTGACACCCATTTTTTATTTTCTTATTTTATTTTTTGATATTTTAGAGAGAGGGCAGGGGAACAAGAAAGAGAGGGAAGGAAACATCAATATGAGAAACATCAATTGACTGCCTTCTGTACACACCCTCAGAACCTGCAACCCTTGATTGTGCCTTGATTGGGAATCAAACTTGTGACCTTTCAGGTAGCAGGATGACACCCAACCAACTGAACCACACTGGCCGGGGCCTGACACAAATTTAATATTCTCCTCACCACACTACACTCTTGCCAATGTGAATTAGGCAATAAAAACTGACAGATGTGGATACATTTTCAAGAGTAGTCCAAGTTGAGAGAGAGAGTTGCAGCAGTTCAGTGCAAAGTAAGAAACAGCTTGAGCATGACATGACAACATGATTAAAGTACGTACATGACTGATTCCTGATGTGTTGAGATAATTGGTTTCCCCAGCCCTTTATCTAAACCAAGGAAAATTACCAGTGACTAAACGGTAAGAGATAGATGTTTGTCAGGAAGAGAACTCACTTAAGTAAATAGCTTGTACTGCATGCAGGTTACCTCTGGTATTCAGAACACCAGAGTTTTGAAGTAAAACATGATTCAGCTTCATATCTATGCTACAAACTTGAGCAAAAGGTTTGGAAGACAGCTACTGTCAAGGAGAAAAAGATATGCTTTTTTTCCTGCTTCCAAAAGAAAACATCAGATGTTATTACAGCAAATGAATAAATAAAATGTAAATCTGTACAAAAGCTGACATTGTTCTGCAAGACATGACTGATTTTGATCCTGTTCTGGTGAGCATGGTTCTGCACCTATGCACAACTCAGCAGAGCAGACCAGATACCAGGGGGCTCAGAATGATTCTTTAGACATAAATGATTCTGACCTTTTGGGGTTTAACCTAATATTTAAGGTACGATAATCATGGTTAAGCTGTCAACACATTATATAGCTAATTTGTGAATTACTGCAATGAAAATAAGAGAGTGAAGACAAGAAAAAGAAAACATACCTACAATTTAGGGAGCATTAATGGTAAAGAGTTAAATACAATGAAATGGATAAACTAGTGAAAAATCAAAAGAAGAATTTTTGTGACTGTAAAATCTACTACAGTATTTACAGTATAAAAATAGAAATATCATGTGAGTTGGTAGACACTAATTGAGGTATTCTACAACAAAAAGCCAGATCCCCACTTGACAATGGCTAGAAAAAACTAAAAATAAAGAATTCTCATGTTTACTTTCCTAATTTTTTCTGTGTGAAAGATGGCATTATTCTATTCATTTGTGTATCATTTCTACATATTTTAACCTACACGTAATAATTTTAACCTATAAAAAATAACGTAAGGTGTATGCCTCCCATCCGACAAACATAGTACTTGACTTCTGGAAGCCAGATAATAACTCTGCTGAAGACGACTGTATGAGAGAACAGCAGGGTAGGCAATTTACACAGAGAGAGAATCTAGCTTTGCTCCAGGCAGACAACAGGGTGAGCCTCGACTGCATCTTCAAACGAGTGCCATGATAAATCATAGCTCTGGAACAGAATCTTCCTGCTCTCTAATAGGCTGATAAGAACTAGTCACACTCAGTTTTATAAAGAGGAGACAAAGCTTGCAATAAAGAATAAGTCTGAGCATATAAATTTACACATTTTAATACTTTACAAGTCACTAAGGTTACAGCGAAATGAAACTATTTGCCCTTTCACACCATTTCTCACTTCTCAGCATACTCCATTCATTTCAGTGATCAGAAAATGACTTTTGAAAATGGCCTAAAATATTGAGGAAGCAACTTAACTGCTATGTAGTTCTTTTGTTAGGGTACATGGCCACTGCAAGAGACAGACGTAATTTTCATAGCCATTCACCTGGCAGAGGGAGTTAACAGCTACACTAAGATCCAAGGAGAAGTTGGCTATTTAAGCTGGTATCTAATAAGTCAGCCTCCATAAAACCAAGGCATCCCATTGTCATAACAAAATGTCCCACACACATGTACTTTCTTCAAAACTCCTTTTTCCTGAAGTCTTTCCTCTTAAATATGTCTTGGGTGGCTATTACCACAACGTTAGAGCATTATGTGGCAAGGCAGAGTAGTGCGGTGGTTGGTTAAGAGAGTGAGCTCTGCAGCGAGAATGGCTTGGTTCAAATCAGGGCTCAAGTGCCCCACTTCAGAGTTATGATATTGCCCTATCCCTCTAATTCTCAGTTTCTTTTTCATTTTGGTTTTTTTTAATCTGATGCAGGGATAATAATATTCATTTCTTAAGGTTGGTTTAAAAATGAATTTTTAAAGATCTTTGTGGAATACTTAGCATCTTATCTGAAGTAAGTATTTAGTAAACACTATTTGTATTACTCTCATTCACAAAAAGACTCCAGCTGTCAAAATATGTTTGGCCTAAAATCCATCACCATTACCAAGTATTAACTGAACATTTACCATGTGTTAAGCAGTCCATTGGACTCAAGGCCTTCTCAGGCATTTCTACATAAAACCTTCCCTTAGACATATTTGGAGTCTAGTACACCACCTGCTCGGTACTGCTCAGTGACCCTAGGAACAAAGCAAAACAAAACAAAACAAAAAAGTTTCAAAAAAACGTCAGCTAACCCATTCTGTGCATGAATATTGACATTTACCTAGTTTAAAAAAATAAAAACTCTGTACTTAAGACATCAGTTTATTCAAACATACCATAAGTCTTCTTTCCTGTGACTTATAACTATCATACAAAACATACAAACAATCCTCCTAGGATGTGAGATATATCCTATCTCCTAAGCCATTGAATTTTAATATTTTCTTCTTTTCTGATTAGATTATTAAAATTATTCAATATCTGTTTTATATTTGACATATCTTATCAAATCTGCTAGTCTAAGAATTTCATGGGTTACTGAACTATAGGTCTTTCACTGTCTCTCTACTTTTACTATAAAAATCCAGTACCTGTTAAAATCTAACAGCAAAAAAATGTAATTACCAATTGGTCACTTGGTATTCTATGTATCTAACCACAACATAATGCTTCATCTTATAATTTTGCCTTCCTGGAAATCAGTTGAAATAATCTCATCTCTCTCATACTTTTTTGTCCAATGATAACATTCATTTTTCTGACCAGAGAAAAATAGATCCAGCCGTTCAACCCCCAGAGTCATCACTTAGCTACTACTGTCTGCTAATTATACAGAGAAGGAACACACATACAGAAAAATAAATCATTAGTATGAATGAAAATTCCCAGTGAGAAATAAAGCAGTAAATCCAATAGAGATTTTGAGGATGGCAAGATCTCAGGAAGTATTGGGTGGGGGGCGGGAATTGTATGTCCGGGGTAAACTCAATCTCTTCTTAGCTTGTTTGGGCATTTTATCAAGTATAAAGACACTCTCTGAATTAGTATGATTGAAGAAAACCCATAGACAGGTTTTCTGGCATCTAAAGCTACAACAGATGGCGCACCTATCTGTATGCACATTAATGTGAGCTGATATATGCTTGTAGGAAATGAGGATTATGAAGTGGCGTATGCATAGAGGGCCTTCCAATATTGTAATGCTCACTTAAACTCTTATTTCTTTTGTAAATAAAACATGGGTTTTCTATATTTTCTATGAAGTAGAAACATTCTTTCCATAAAATTTAAGATAAGAGCCTAGCCATCTTTCAGACGAAAATATATATAAATTTTGATTCATCAAAAATATAAATATTATATCTTGGATATTTATTTTTCTCTCTGAATATTCCTTAAGCTCAGGTTTTCATTATGCCATTCCTCAGCTGATCATTCACAAAAGGAGATCTCTTTTCCTAAAAAGCAGTTTGACATTTATGTTCATATCATTTTCTCTCCCTTAAGAAGTCAGATATGTTTAAAGGCATTTCATTTAAGGAACATTCCGATGTGGTGTAGAAGGAATTAAGAATGAAGGAAATTGATCGGATTTAATTTGGTGTAACATAAGCCGAGTGGTTTATTATAAATAAATTCCCTCAACAGTGAGCTGTTGCCCACTAAAAGAAGTTTCATATAAATGATTACATCAATGGGGAGATGTAAAAACCTGGCAGACCCAGCCACCACTATTATTATTTTTTTCCATAAACAGTATTTTGTGTCCCTCCAACCAGCTGCATCCAGGAGAAGTCGCTCAAATGCAAATTACAAAAAATATTCTTCTATGTGATAGGTTAACTACCCCATCTGGAGATTTGTGGGAGGATAAGAAGTCAAACTTCAGAAGATATCAACCACAGGAACCTGTCAACCTCCAGTCTTCTATTCTATGGATTGAAATCTCCTCTGTCACAAACGTTGAGCCATAATCTCCAAAATGTCTCAGTTAAATTGTACAAGAAATGAAAAGAGTAAAGACAGTTCCCGCCAAAGACATGGTTTCTCCAGTTTTCACCAGTTTGGATGATAAAGTTGCCACTTTGAAATCTTTACAAGGCACATGAATATATTTATTTATTTTAACAGCAAATTATGTTAGCATGGAAGTCAGTAGTCCTGAATAAATGGGAGAAGCTCCAGACATTGGGTTAGATCAAATACTTAAAGTGGGAAGCAGGGACCTATGTGGTCCAGGTAAAGTAAATTTAGAAAGTGACAGTAAATTAAAACCTCTTTTAAAAATTGGACATTCCCAGGATATTTGATTATACACACTTTACAGTGGAGTTCATTCTCAAAAACATTGTAAATTTAAATAATATTGATGATGATGATGATGATGAAAATTTAGTTAGAATGCCCATCTCCTACTAATGTCCTGGCCAGGGACATTATGAAGACAGTATGAAGTCACAGTAAAGATGATTTGTACTTTCTCTAAAGTCCAATCTAACATCAGCTTGAGAATGATGTTTTTGTGGATTAAGATCACGGGCACAGGAGACAGAAAGACTCGGACTGGAATCCTTACTAGCATGTAACTTTGGGCAAGGTCTCCTTTCAACCCAGCAAGCAAGGCTCCTGCTCTGGGCCCATGCTTTAGAGTCCTGTCCTTAAAATTGTCTAAGACTGTCACGGAGTACTTGGAAGTAGAGCCTTCCAGAAAGGGTGTTCCACACCCAGACCAGTTCTGGGTCCTATTCACCAGAATCTCTCACCTCAAAATTCCCCACACCGTTATTCACTATTAGCATGTTTTTTTCCCTTCAGAGATCCTTCCAATTTTTTATGTCCACCCCTATGTCATCCCCCACAAGTAGGGTGGGCCAAATGCCCCACTGAGCTGCAGCACTGAACCTATTGTTTCCTTCTAGGGCCACAGGGCCAGCCTGGCTAATGGATTGTTTTCAATTGATTTTAGCTGTCTCAAATCGTTTACATAAAAAGGGCCCTAGAAAAAAATTGTTTGCCCCTACACACACACACACACACACACACATTCTAGGGGAAAGCCCAAATTTTGAGCAAATTCCTTAAATTTTCTAAACCTCCATTTCCTTGTTGGTTAAAGGGGAAAAATAATACTTACACCACTATGTTTGTCTGAGAATACAATTGTGTAAAATATGTAAAGCACCCACTATGGTCCCTGGCTCAGTATAGTCAGTCATTCTCATTCCCCCTTAAATAGCAGCCTAGGGTCACAGGTTTGCAGCACATGTACAGAGCTGCTACAAGGCAATTGGCTTCCAAAGCTCACTTCATTCATTTGCATACATTTTCATGCCTCCAGAGAGAGCAGTTACTCTCAAATTGGTGGCCCACTTTGATCACCTTTCGTCCTATACTGGTTACATTCACAGAAGTATGTTTTTTGTCACACCACTGTAAGACTTTTAGTTTGTGATTTTTATGCAACTCTTTTAGCTATTATTCTTATTTACTACTGAGGAATATGAAGGCAAACAGTTTAACTTTTTGTCTAGTAACAGACAAAGGTCATTTGCTTAGATAAACACTTGTGACCCCCCCAACCCATGACATTCTTGGTCTAGTCCTCTGCTGCCCCCAAGGTCCTCTGCTCATTTTATCTTCTTGCCTTGATTATAGGTTATTCAAAACCATTAAGAATTCTTGTTCTGACTTTAGTGTGTAGAACATAGTGCATGGAATATATACAGGTATAATTACAAAGTTTCGTATTGTAAAGCAGCAGTCCCCAATCTTTTTGGCATCAGAGACTGGTTTCATGGAAAACTGGGGGTACATTGGGGCAGGAGGCGGAGCTCAGGAGAGCTTCGTTGGCTCGCTGCCCAGTTCCTAACAGGCCACAGACTGGTATTGGTCCATCACCAGGGTTTGGGGACCCCTGTTGTAAAGGATAATAAGTATATATTCCCCACCTGAAAGTGCTCCTTTCATGAGGTCCTTTCCATAGCACTAATCTCACTGCCTTGAAAATATATCATTACTGTCCATTTATAGTCCTCACTAAATGGACAGCACATTCAGAGTCACATAATCCAGCCTGGGCCTTAGGGAAGGCCTCCCACAGAAATGATACCGCAATAAGATAACACTACACACTCATTATAATGGCAATTAAAAAAAAAAACTGGTAATGCCATGTCTTGGCAAGGGCTGGAACAACTGGAAATCTCTTACATTGCTTAAAAAATCACATGAAATGTCAGAGTCTCTTTGGAAAACACGTACCATGTAAAACAACAATTCCATTTCCAGATATTCAACCAAGATAATTTAAAACCTGTGCCCATAGAAAGACCTATAAACAAACATTAAAACAGAGTTATTTGGAAAGGCCAAACCAACTCAAATGTCCTACAAGAGGTAAATTGTAGCATATTCAAATGATGAAACATTAGTCATCAATAAAAAGAAATGAACTATTGAAACACAAATTAACTTACATGGATATTAGAATCCCTTCACTAAGCAAAAGGTGCTACAAACAAAAGCGTACATACTGCATGAGTCAATTTAATACAAAACTCTAAAAATGACAAATCTAACATATAGGAAACAGATCAGTGGTTACCTGGGTCAAGGTGAGCTGGACTGAATGGGAAGGGACATAAGGAAACTTCTGAAGGTGAAATACACATTCTATATCTTGATTGTGATGACATTTACACAGGAATTTACAGCTGCCAAAGCCCATTTGTACATACTTGAAAAGGTACATTTTATTGTTTAAGTCAGTAAAGTTGACTTAGTAGAAACAAATAAATAGATAAATACTTGGTAATTGAAAAGTCCATAACTTACCACTCATGAGCTCCACATGATGAATTTTCTTTGACTTACCTCTCTGGGGTCCCTTTATATTGACTTCTAATCGCAAAACATGATGACATATTTCAACAGTATTATGGACAACAAAAATTAATTTTTAAATTTTTAACTAGTGTGTGATACAAAGCGTTAGCGTCCCTCTATCTAAAAAAAAATTTAGTTCTGTCCAATTCATTGTATTTTCACTCAGTGAACATTTATGCAGATATCATCCTTTCTAATAAAGAACCTAGTTGAGTCATCACAAAAGTGAAAACAATAACAAATTAATGTGGCAGAATGAAAAAGAGGCTGTACTAATGATAATTGTTAACACAACCACTAAACAGCTGCTCAGCTCTTTCCAGAATCAGCCTTACCCTCGATTACATCTTGAGTCTTTCTCTCCTGGCTTTGGACCATCTGTCATTTGGCAGATAAGCCATATTCTGAGACATCTATATTCAACCACCATTCTCAAACCCTGCAAGTATGCACTAATTCTAGGCAAGACCATGATTATCTATTTTAACATTTTATTTTCCTTAGTTTCATTTAAATCCCTATCACACGAGGGGAAATTTTAGAAAATTTCAGTAGCAAATGCAGTCTAATTGCCTCTGGGAAGGTTTCCTCACCTTCTGGAAGCTTTTAGTAGCAATTCAATAAATTTTCAAACCTTGCAAAGAAGAATACCATGTAATTTCCTCTAGTCAATAATGAGAATTCGCTGGGGATTCAGCTAGTTCACAAGCCTCACAGATTTGGAGCATCTGTAGAATTTTTCTCTTTAGTTACATTTTCCTCTGTGTCCTGAATATAATATTTTAATTAATTATGGCCATATTCACTTATCATTCTCCTGCTTTTCACATTTTATATTTCATTTATGAGAAATGGAAACAAAATTCTCTTTCTTGATCTTTGAAATAGCCCCAAGTACCCAGTTAATTTCCAAATCTATTTTCTCAGTTGAGTAGGGGAAAAAAATGAAATAGAACCAGCTTGCAGAGCTAAATAGAAAAAGTTCAGAACTGAGATGAAGAGCTAAATTTATCATTTCTAATACATCAAATCAACAAGTTTGTGGACAGCCTAGAAAATTCTACACTGTAATCTTTTCTCCTAAACACCCACTGAACTCTAAGGTGAGGTGAGGAACATGGAGGCAATGTTATCTTCATATATGACTATTCCTGGGGACCCTATAACATGGGGTCCATTTTGTTTATCACAAGCATATCAAGTTATTACTCTCTTGATAAGCTATCTAATCTCTACTCAGAACAGTCAAAATACTTGATGCGAAAAATAAAAATAAAAAGCTGTTTTTAAATGTGATAAAAACCAAGTTAGTTTTAATTTAGAGATAAAAATAGACTCTATTGCAGGCAACCCACTGTTCTCTTCCACTTGCCCATGTTTTTACATTCCAGGGGAGAAAGACACTTTCTCTCTGCACAAGTGCAAACATTTGAAATGACCACAGGACAGGAGGTTCTCAAAACAGGATAATTACCTTCTTTCTTCTACTGTGTCTATCCCTTCCCATATTCAATAGAGCATTGACTGGTAACTTATTCTTATGCCTAAGAATCATTGGCTATAACTACCCTAAGGGATAAGAGTCATGCTGTAAAAAAGATCACATAAGACGCAGGGTGCTGGTGCTCCCATCACTAGAGACCAGCCTCTGCTTTGATTTATTTGCAGCTCCTGGCACACTAACCTGCTCACAGCAGTTAGTAAACAGAACAGCTAGACAAAGAGCAAGACAGTTCACATGTTAGAATGCTCTGCTTACCAAGAAAGAACCTTTATACTATACTATACTATACTATACTAATTTCAAAGGACCTTTACACAAAAAACAAACATCACAGAACCAAAGACAATGCATATTTTAACTATACTTCCCCTGAAGAAAACCACTATTTTCACGAAGCATTCAAGCAGATTCATATTACTTCAAGTATTTGGCAGAACTGTGGTGCCAGGTACTGCAGGTCTCACCGTGAGAAAAATATAAAGGCTAACATACATAGCCCGATCCTGTTCCTTCCTGCTACTCCTTCTTTCACTCCGTCCTCTTCTAAAAACCAAGTCAGGAAAAGTCAAAATAAGGATGATATTGTTCTTTGCTAATGGAAATTGAATTTTACGGATATACAGTTTCACACATTTCCCCAAAATATGTTTTCAGGATGCTTTTATTAAATAAAACAACTCTTCATTTAAGTTTTCAACATTGCCACTACTAAACAAACATACACACACATGCCAAAAATGTATACACAAGTTTCAGGGGATCTCAGATATCCAGAGAATGTTCCGTTCGGCTCACATTTGTGTGCAAGCATGTGTTTGGCCTCTCCAGGTGAGTTCACTTTAGAAAACAGTTATGATAAACTAAGTTATACTTCCCTTTGAGTTTTTGACCCTGCTCATCTCAAACCTCACAAACGAAGCACAGACAACTCTTACCTTTCTCACTGCCCATGATAAGTACCAAATATTTTAGAATGAAGTTGGAGAATCCGTGGTCCTAATGTTGGCAACCAAACCAATTTAAAAAATACTTGGCTGACTAATTCTACAGTACAAGTTGGCTTCTGGTGCCAACTTCAACACATAGGATCAGCGCCCTAAGAGAAATGTCAAACTAAAATGAGTGCTATCAATTCTTTTTAATAAGATATCCTTATTTCCTGTACAAATGACTTTTAAGAAATGAAATTTGCTAAAGAGCCTAAAATTAGTCAGAATCAAATTAGGCTTCACAGACAAAGCTACAGAGTACATTTTTCTGTAGTTGTGTGTGTGTGCACCCATGTAGTTTTGTGCTCGTTTTCCTAACCTATGACTAAGAGAACAATATCTGGCTATATTTTTCAAAAAGGAATAATTAAAACTTATAATGTACTTGTCTTCAATCAGTAGAAAAACAAACAGGGGGCAAAATTCCAAAGTCATTGCTGGTACATTAATTGTTTGGATTTTGCTTTCTGCTTAAGATTTTTATTAATGTACGGTCTTATTAAGTACAAAGGAAAGTCATTTAGAAGTGACAGAGAATGAAAATCTCAATCCATGACATTTTTAAAAACTGTGTTTTCATGAAGGAATAATACCGCTCTCTTCATTTTTCTGCTGCACACATGATTCAGTACCTAGTCCCCATCCTGCCCCTACCCAGAACAACCCCCGACCCAGGGGAAGGACCTCCCCGATCCCCTAAAAGACCACTTCATTCTTTAACCTGACTTCTCCCATTCTATCTACTCTAGACTCGAAGGTCATCTACTTGTCAACTTTTCCAACTATTCAGAGCTTTCAATCCCCATTTGGAGAGAACAGCTTTTTTGCATCCCTTAGCCATGTATAGTCACAACTTGGGACAGTGACATGCCTGTGTGCTTAGCTGTACCTGAATTTACATGGATTCAAAAGTGCCCTAGCAGTAGCATCGTTCACGGACAGGGCAATTATCTGTCAGTTTCCCCTAAGGCTCGCAGAAAGAGAAGACCACCCACCCAAAACCAGTGCCACCCGCCAGCTCTCCCTCGGGTTCTTTTCAGCCACACAGCTGTTACAGCGCTAAGAGGGAAAATGAAGCTGCCTCCCTTTTCTCACACCTACAGGGCTCTCTTCACTCCCACTCTCATTTCCATGAGCCCCCACTGCTTGCATCTCACTTTCCCTTTCATCTGTATTCGAGGAAGTAGCAGGCTGTGAGCGGAGTCCCATAAACACCTGTTCAGTGAGGGCACAGCAAAGCCTTATAGAAGTATTGCATAAAAGATATCACCAAGTTCTGCTAAAGAATTATTACAATTAAGATTCCTCATGACAAGGCAGCTTTCATACATCTAATCAAACAACAAGACTCCATTTCACAAACCCTCTCGCCTCCTTTTTGCATATATAGAAAAATGCTCTTACTTAGAGAGCCATAGAAAGCAAGCAATTGCATAAAACAGCCGAGTAAACCCATGTTCTCAAAACAGAGCACTATGGAGAAAATCACAGTCCTTTAAAATAACAACTTTCTCCGAAGCAGATAAAATCCTCTTTAAAAAATCAGCCTTCGAGAATTCAGGTTGTTTTCATTTCTCTTCTCCCAGTTTCCTCTGCATTTGCACATAAAAATGAATATCAATACTAGATGTGCATTTTATTAATGAAAAAATGTCACTTGATATTTTGATTACCTATTTTATCAGTGCAGAACAGATTATTAACCATTTTCTTAACTATCATTCTTAAAAAGAAAACTAATGGTCCCTGTTTATTTGTCATGTTTAAAATTTAAAAAAAAGAAAGCCTAATCTCCACTTACATAATACCAACAAACTCTACCTTTACATAAAAACACAATTTGTTTGTTTAGGTGCTTCAAAAATATTTTGAAAAGCTTTTAGTCCTCCATTTGTTTTTGTGTCCAAGGCCAAGTGCAGTACTGCCTAGAACAATAAAGTCAATTTCTATGTCCTGTAACTGTGCCCATTTTTCAGCCAGCATGGCATGCAGGCAAGGGCTACTGGCCAGTCTGTAGCGATGGCATTTTGTCATGCTGTGAGTTAGCTGCAGGCAGCTCTTGGGCCAGGTCAGCTTAGAACACACTGCCTTGCACTCTTCCTAATTGTTAATCACCTTTCTAAATGTCACAGTGCCTGACATGTGGACAGACAGGCAGAATTCCACCAGCCAGACTCCCTGGACCAGTCCACACCACCAGTTCACTTCACATGAGGCTGTGTTATGTCACCTGCACACGTTACAGCCTTCAGGTGGTGCACATGCTGAATCTTATCCCCTTCTCCATCTGACAAACCCACATTTCTGAGGTCTGGGCATCTCCTCCAGGGCAAGGCCTTGCTGATGCCAGACAACACTGTTTATCTCTCTCATTTCAGTGCAGCCAGCAGACTTTGTACTCACTCCCTTACTTCCACCAAAGCCCTGATTAAACTGGACTATGGTAGTTTTATTTTTGCGTGTTCATCCTGCTCCCCTGCCCATGACTTTGCCTTAGATTTCTTCTCGGGGTCTAATCTCATTGCTCCTCATGCAGCCTTTACTTGAAAGCTCAAAGTTGTTTCCTCTGTTACATGCTCCCATTCTGTCCTGTTCTCTTTCTTTACATAAAATCACATTTGGCAGCCATTTCTGTTTCCTGCGCTGGTAGGGACCTTGGCAGCCTTGTTTACAACTGTGCGCCCAGTGCCTGGAATCTGTTAGTTCTCAACCGTTTGAAAACATCAGGTGAATAAATGAATGCACGATACCTTCTTGAGAGCTGGGCCTATATCTTATTCAAGTTATTCTGCCTGGTTCATTCAAGTCAGTGATCAACTCAGTAAATTATGTGTTATTCATTTACACTCTACAAATATAGTGAAGTTGTAACAAATTTGATTCTCAAGGAAAGTGTATAACCTAATTTCCCAAAATTTATAAGGATTCCAGACATGGAAGACTAGAGTAAAGCATTGGGAATTGAGACTGAAGTACAATTTATTTTTAACTAGTAATATCTTGAAAATACTATACCATGCCATAGAAAATCTCTCTAATGTATGTCCAGCAGTTAAAGAAAAGCCAATACATATTCATACATGTTTATTACCGAGCATGGAAAATTAAATCACAGGTAATTTAGAGCAATTCAAGCTTTCACTTCAGTTTTGCTTCCAATATTACTTTCTACTTATACTTGCATATTTAAAAATAATAATCAGTTAGTCGTAGTCAACATTCCTGTGCAGAGACCATATTAGGCAGCGTGGAGAAATGCAAAAGAAGCAGGAGGGAGACAGACGGCTCTACGTAATACGCATAGCAAAGTGTCTTGCTTTGCTTTGCCTTACTTCGGTATTTCACATTCAGCCTGTAATGCTGTATATTCTTTTGCAGAGGTGTAGGTTTTTTTCTCTGATTGGACCTGAAGTTCCTTGGTAACAAGACCTTGACTTTCGGTTAACTCCTTTTTATCACCATTTGTTCTTATTTCTTATCATATCAGTTCATAACATTCATATTTCAAATATTTACTGATTGTCTACTATGTATCAGTTACTTGGCTAGACC
>PVJI01017968.1:0-34352 GCA_004026765.1 Micronycteris hirsuta
AACACCCCACTGTCAAAAATGGACAGATCCTCCAAACAAAATATCAGCAAAGACATTGTGGCACTGAACAATGCCCTAGAAGATATGGACTTAATTGATATATATAGGGCCCTTCACCCCAAAGAAGCTAAATATACATTCTTTTCAAATGCACATGGAACATTTTCAAAAATAGACCATATGATAGGACACAAAACAATCCTCAACAAATTCAAGAAAAGTGAAATCATACCAAGTATTTTCTCTGACCACAAGGGACTGAAATTAGAAACCAACCCAAAGGAAAAAAAACCCAAAACACTCAAAATCATGGAGACTGAATAGCATGCTGTTAAACAATGAATGGGTCAAGGACAAGATCAGGGAAGAAATCAAAAAGTCCCTTGAAACAAATGAAAATGAACATACAACAACCCAAAACTATGGGACACAGCGAAGGCAGTCCTGAGAGGGAAGTTCATAGCGGTTCAGGCCTACCTAAAAAAAACAGAAACAGTTTACACAAACAACCTAACCCTATGCCTACAAGAACTCGAGGAACAACAGCAAAGACAACCCAGAGCAAGTAGAAGGAAGGAAGTAACCAAGATCAGATCAGAATTAAATGACTTAGAGACTAAAAGGACAATTCTGAGGATCAATGAGTCCAGGAGCTGGTTCTTTGAAAAGATAAACAAAATCGACAAGCCTTTAAGCAGGCTCATGAAGACAAAAAAGAGAGAGGACCCAAATAAACTCAATCAGAAATGAAAGAGGAGATATTACAACTGATGCCCCAGAAATACAAAGAATTATAAGTCACTACTATGAAGAACTGTATGCTAAGAAATATGAAAACCTAGGAGAAATGGACAAACTTTTAGAAAAATATAATCTTCCAAAACTCAATAAGGAAGAAACAGAAAGCCTGAACCAACCAATAACAGCAGATGAAATTAAAGCGGTAATCAAAAAACTCCCGACACACAAAAGCCCTGGACCAGATGGTTTCACAGGAGAATTCTACAGAGCATTTACAGAGGATCTAACACCTATCCTTCACAGACTATTTCAAAAAATCCGAAATGATGGAAGACTCCCAAACTCTTTTTATGATGCCAGCATCATCCTAATCCCAAAACCAGAAAAAGACACAACAAAGGAAGAAAACTTCAGGCCAATATCGCTGATGAACATTGACGCTAAAATTCTCAACAAAATATTAGCAAACCGCATCCAGCAATACATTAAAAAGATCATTCACCATGACCAAGTAGGTTTCATCCCAGGGATGCAAGGATGGTACAATATTCACAAAACAATAAACGAAAGATATCACATAAACAAAAGCAAAGACAAAAACCACATGATCATATCAATAGATGCAGAAAAAGCATTCGATAAGGTACAGCATCCATTTATGATAAAAACACTTATCAAAGTGGGAATAGAGGGAGCATTCCTCAACATAATAAAGGCCATATATGAGAAACTTACAGCCCACATTATACTCAATGGGCAAAAACTAAAATCTTTCCCACTAAGATCATGAACAAGACATGGTTGTCCACTATCACCACTTCTATTCAACATAGTACTGGAAGTTTTAGCCACAGCAATCAGACAAGAAAAGGAAATAAAAGGCATCCAAATTGGAAAGGAGGAAACAAAACTGTCGTTGTTTGCAGATGACATGATACTGTACATAGAAAATCCTTAGATTCTGCCAAAAAACTACTCGACCTAATAATTGAATTTGGCAAAGCAGCGGGATACAAAGTCAATATCCAGAAATTAAAGGCATTTTTGTATACCAACAGTGAAACAGCAGAAGCAGAAATCAGTAAAAAAATCCCATTTGATATAGCAAAAAAAAGAATAAAATACCTAGGAATAAACCTAACCAAGGAGGTAAAAGACCTATACTCAGAAAACTACATAACACTGAAGAAAGAAATCATGGAAGACACAAACAAATAGAAACATATACCATGCTCATGGATTGGAAGAATCAACATCATCAAAATGTCCATACTACCCAAAGCAATTTATAGATTCAATGCAATCCCTATCAAAGAAACAATGGCATATTTCACAAATATAGAACAAACACTTCAAATATTTATTTGGAACCATAAATGAACCCGAATATCAGCTGCAATTTTGAGAAAGAGCAAAGCAGGAGGGATTGCAATACCTGATATCAAACTGTATTACAAGGCCACTGTAATCAAAACAGCCTGGTACTGGCATAAAAACAGACAGATAGACCAATGGAACAGAATAGAGAGCCCAGAAATAAACCCGAGTCTCTACGGGCAATTATCTTCGACAAAGTGAGCAGAAGCATAAAATGGAATAAAAATAGCCTCTTCAGCAAATGGTATTGGGAAATCTGGACAGCTACATGCAAAAAAATGAAACCCGAGCACCAACTTACACCATACACAAAAATAAATTCAAGGTGGATAAAAGACTTAAATATAAGTCGTGACACCATAAAAGTCCTAGAGGAAAACATCGGTAGGAAAATCTCAGACATTCCACACAGCAACAACTTCAATGATATGTACCCTAGAGCAAGGGACATAAAGGAATGAATAAAGAAATGGGACCTCATCAAAATAAAGAGCTTCTGTGGAGCTAAGAAAAACAGTATTAAAATAAAAAGAGAACCAACCGTATGGGAAAACATATTTGCCAATGATACCTCAGACAAGGGTTTGATCTTCAAAATATATAAAGAACTCATACGACTTCACTCCAGGAAGACAAAAAAACCCAATTAAAAAATTGGCAAAAGACATGAACAGACACTTCTCTAAAGAGGACATACAGAGGACCCAGAGACATATGAAAAGATGCTAAGCATCATTACCCATCAGAGAGATACAAATTAAAACCACAATGAGATACCACCTCATAACGGTAAGAATGGCCATCATCAACAAAGCAACAGATAACTGTTGGAGGGGATGTGGAGAAAAGGGAACCCTACTGCACTTTTTGTGGGAATGCAGACTGGTGTAGCCTCTGTGGAAAACAGTATGGAATTTCCTCCGAAAACTAAAAATGGAACTGCCTTTTGACCCAGCAATTCCACTAATGGGATTATACACTAAGAGCCCTGAAACACCAATTCAAAAGAACCTATGCACTCCAATGTTCATAGCAGCACAATTCACAATACCCAAGTGCTGTAAGCAACCTAAGTGCCCATCAGCAAATGAATGCATCAAAAACTCTGGTACATTTACACAATGGAATTCTACTCAGCACAGAAAAAGAAGGAGCTTATACCCTTTGCAACAGCCTGGATGGAACTGGAGAGCATTATGCTAAGTGCAATAAGCCAGGCAGTGAGGTGCAAATATCATATGATCTCACGTTTAACGGGAACATAATCAACAAAAGAAAAAAAGCAAGAAAAACATAACCAGAGACATTGAAATTAAGAACAATCTTAACAATAGCCAGAGGGGGTGGGGGAGGGGACAATGGGGAGAAGGGTTTTCAGGAACCACTATGGAGGACACATGGACAGAACCAAGGGGGAGGATGGAGGCAGGGGAAGGAGGTGGGGTTGTAGGGGGTGGGGGGAGAGTAGGGGAGAGGATGCAGACTACTGTAATTGAAAAAGAATAAAGTAATAAAAAAAAAAGATACTGGGGAAGATGCAAGCTGCTTACTAGGTTTCAACTGCCTGAGTCCACCCTGTCTTTCCAGTGTGACAAGAGTGCTTTTTTCACACATGGAGCTGGGGAGGGATGGGTGCGATTCAAATACTGTGGCCTGCCACTGTTCTTACAAGTTTTGATCCATTTTGTTGAGTAAATGCCTCCCAATTTTGTGTAAACCCGTTGGTCAAGCTGCAGATATTTAAAAATGTTCTTTGATAAGTTTGACCAGTTTAACAGTGGTATCTCTGAAGAAGAGGATTCTGTGAACTTCTCACATCAGAGGAGACATTGTGCAAACTTTTTCTTTAAACCTGAGATTAACAACAGTGCTACAGGTGAGTGACAACCAGAACCAAGGTTGGATAAGGAGCTGTGTGAGAAAGTAAAAACCATCATGATTAATAGAATGAATCAATAGGGAAGCAGACAGGAAAAAATGCAGCTATGATGAATGCAAAACATATATGCTATAGTCACTTTGAACTGAGTTTAGTCGTATTTCATCATCATTGAGTGTCACGAGTGGGCCAGAGCTCCAGTGGCGCAATCGGTTAGCGTGCGGTACTTATGAATGTCACAAGTGGTTCTCTTTGCATAGCCAACAATGGACTCATAATCCATTGAACTGCATAACTGCCTTCTGGACAGCATGCTGCTTTTTGGGGTTTAACTCTCCCACCACCACCAGAGTCAGCACTAGGATGAGGACAAAGGCCTCAGAGGTTCTATATGATGGCAGAGACAAGACACAAATCAGGAAAAAAGCAGAAAACAAAGAAAGTACTTCAAGTTTCATGGAAGAGGCAAGGGAAGCAAAACAATGAAGCGAAAGTAAGGCCAAATCCTGATTTGGCCACTTAACCATTCTGTCACCTTGAGCGAGACACTTAAACTTTCAATTTCCTCATCTTTAAAATTGGGATCTTAATGCTTACTTCACAGGGTTCCCGAGATTGGATGATCTGCCCTCTATTTGATTCCTAAACCCATCTCAGAGATAACATGCTTTCTTTCTTCATAAATGCAAGCCACACTGATTTCTTTGTTCCTTGAAAATACCAAGTTCTTGCTTGCATTGGGGTCTTTGTATATTATATTCCCTTGGTCTGAAGTGTATTTTTACCAACTCTTCATAAGGCTGGCTGTCCACTCACCTATTTGGTCCCACTTTAAATATCACCTCTACCAAGTGGCCTAACCTAACAAGTCAATCTAAAAACAAACGAAAAAAAAAAAAAAATCCCTGACTGCTCCCCATTCCAGTCACTTTATTGCTTTCCTTCATAGCATCTACCAATATCTGAACATTGAAGCAATATAGCTTAGTGGTATAGTGCCAAATTGCCTGAGTTTCAGTCCTGGTTCTACCACTTCCCAGCTCTGTGAATTTGGGCAAGTTATTTAAACACTCTCTGCTTCTGTTTCTTCATTTGTAGAATAGGAATAACAGTATCTGCCTCACTGTGTTGTTGTGAGAACTAAATGAGTTAATGCAAGTAAATATTTTAGCACAGTGTCTGGCACATGGTAAGACTGTCTCTTAATATTAGCTATTATGGTAGCCAGCCTCCAGTGTAGTCTTCCAATGATCCCAGCCCCTGAGTATTCATGCCAGGATTGGTCTGTGTGATAACGCAGAAGGGATGGTATGTCACTTCTGAAATTAGGTTATAAAAGATTTCATCTTTCATCTTGGGCACTTTCACTCACTTCTGCTCTCTGCCTCTCTTGGATCACTCACTCTGAGAGAAGGAAACTAGTTGCCATATCAAATAGCCCCATGGAGAATTCTAGATGGCACGTTAAAACAGAGGACTCAGGCCAACAGCTGGAGAGGAAATAAAGCCTTCTCACAAACACATGAGTGAGCTTGTAGCAGACTCCCAATCCCTCATTAATAACTTTACTGGAATCTCATAAAAAATTCTGAGCCAAAATTATCCAGCAAGGCCACTGCTGGATTCTTGACCCTCAGAAAGTGTGTGGAACAATAAATATTTGTTGTTTTAAGTCACTAAGGTTTAGAGTAATTTGTTATACAACAACAGTTAACTAAAGCAGCAATTAAACTATTTTGTTGGTTTACCTGATTATTATCAGCCCTCTCTTCTCTATCCTTAGTACCTTTTACTAGACTCCTGAGTTTAGTCAGTACAAGCATTTTATGTGGTGATTATTCTTTCAAATTTCACTAGAGGGCTTCGATGGGCCTTATTTGATTATCAACTATGCTATTTCTGGTGTCATAGAGAGAAACTGGGCTAGGAATGAAAAGTATTTTCACTGGATACCTGAGTGATCTGGGATAAGTCATTTCATCTCTGAGAACCTTCTCATCTCTCACATAGGGAAAAGAATACCTGACATATACACTTATACAGGTAGTTATGAAGATAAAATAGGATAATAGATGGAAACCCAGTAAAAGAATAAGTGGTGTCAGGACAACATGAAATTCCCTCTAACAATTGTTTTTGTTGTTGTTGATAATTAGGTGGAAAAACATCTTCTTAACTTAAAAATATATATATTATTATAATTTCCACAGTGGCAGTTTCTCAACTAATAATCTTTCTGTCAAAGCAAAGATTTTCCCCTAAATGTGCCAAGGCATCATTCTCTTTCAATGATTGTAATTTCCTCTGATCATATTAATTTCTTCAACCCTTAGTTTGATTATGCAATTATCAATTGTGTAATCATAATTATCAATTATATTTCTATATTATAGCAATAAAAATAGAAAACAATGTTAAAAAAGATTCTATTTACAATAGCACCTAAACTTAAAAAAACACAGGCAAGGGGGAGGGTGGAAGCAAGGGAGGGAGGTGGGTTTGGCTGGGGTGGGTGGAAGTGGGGGGGAAATGCAGACAACTGTAAGTGAACAACAATAAAATAATTTTTAAAGAAAGGAATTGAGCCATTAAAAAAAAGAAGTACCAAAAACTACAAGAAACTGTTACCTCTATTTTCAATGATGATTAAAGTCATCAGATAAATAAATATGATGCCAATACCAACAAAAAAACCTTAGGGATAAATTTTACAAAATATTTTATAATATTGTACCATGAAAACTATAAAACACTGTCAATAGAAACTAAAGAAGACCTACATAAATGTAATAATGTGCCAGGTTTATGAATGGGAAGACAATTTTTATCTCAGTTCTTCCCAATTTGATCACACATTCAATGTAATAGCATTTAAAATTCCAGAAGGGTTTTGGAAATTGACAGGCTAATTTTAAAATATATATGAAAAGAATCCAGAATAGCCAAGATAGTAAAGGAGAAAGGGAAAGAGGAGCGAGAAGGAGAAAATTACCACCTCAACCACCACCACCAAACTGGAGTACTTATACTAATGGATAGCAGTGATTAATATAATGCTATAGCAAATAAACAGTGTAATATTAGTAAAATTATAGATAAACACATGAGTGAAATAGAATAGGGAGCCAAGAAAAAGTTCTACACACACATGTAGTAACTTGCTTTATTGACAGAGGCATTAATGCTACTGAGTGGTGAAAAGACAACACTTAACCAAGTAAATATCCATATGGAAAAATTAACCTTTACCTTTATCTAATGTTGTATACAAACATTAATTCTAAAAAAATTATAGAAGAATTTTTCATGACATTCAGGAAAAAAATATTTCTTAAATAGGCACATACAACACTAACCAAAAAAAGACAGCTTGATAAATTACACTTTATTAAAGCTAAGAATCTTTTAATCAAGACACAAGATAAAAATAAAGACAGTGAAATGACCAGCCAGCTTGGAAAAGATATGTATACCTTCTGATGAATATTTAGAACATATAAAGAACTCCTAAATGTCAATACAGAAAGATTGACAACAGTGTGGTGATTACGGGGGGGTCAGGAAGGGGATGGGTGGAGGTGGTAGAGGGTATAGGGGGTATAAATGGTGATGAAAAAATAAAATAAATGTTTAAAATGATTGGCAAACTAAAACTTTTTAATAATGATCATACAAAATGGACATAGAAAAAGGTACCCTCAGCATCATTTATCAAAAAAACCACAAAGCAATAAAGAGATACATTTACCTTATCTCCATCCCAATCAGAATGGCTCAAATTAAAAGTAACCATAATACCAAGTGTTCATGAGTATGTGAAACAACTTGAACCCTCATACATCGCTAGCTGAAGTGTAAATTTAATAAACCACTTTGGAATATGCTTTCGTTATGCAGATAACCAAAAGTTTGTCTAAGTGTACACTTACAATTTGTGCATTTTACCATCTATATGTTACATTTCATTAAACAAGAAAAAAACAGAAAAGTTAGAAAAGACATGAGATGATAGCGGAAATTTGAAACAAAATGTATATTTGCTCACATGAATACCATATGATCTCACCTTTAACCGGATCATAACCAACAAAAGCAGAAAGCAAGCAAAACATAACCAGAGACACTGAAATTAAGAACAGTCTAACAATAGACAGGGGAGAGGGGGGAGGGGACAATGGGGAGAAGGGTTTTCAGGAATCACTGTAGAGGACACATGGACAGAACTAAGGGGGAGGAGGGAGGCTGGGGGGGTTGGATGGGAGGGGAAGGGAGGGGGGAGGGGAAAGGCTGCAAATAACCGTAATTAAACAAAAAAATTAATGAAAAAAATTAATGAAAAAAATGGAAAAAAGTTAGAAAGACTTGAACAGAACACATAAATCTTTATTTGCTGAAAATATACATGCACACAAAAAAGTTCCTAAGGAGTCTACACATGGACTAGAAAACCTAGTAACAACTTAGCAAGATGGTACAACATAGTTTGAATATACAAATAATCTCTTGCATCTTTTATTGTAGCAATAACACTTAGAAAGTGAAATTAACAAACAATATTATGTAAATGAAAATAAAAAACACTAAGGAGTAAAAAAATGTATATTTGCTCACATGAAGAAATTAGTACTACTGTATTTTGCTGTGTAGAGTGCACACATTGTAGCCCAAATTTTTGAAGGAAAAGTAAAAATGCACATTATACATGGGTATAATGGTTACATATCATGGGCATACTGTAATAATGGGTATAAGAATATGGTAATTTTGCAGGTGTGATAAGAGTATGATTTGTTAACAGTCCATATCTTTTAGAGATATGTCCTGAAAATTTTGTGGATAAAATGATATTATGCATGAAATTTACTCTTTAAAAATCCAGTTTGGTGGGAAGGTGTAGATAGGTGTACAGATGAAATAAGGCTGAACTGTGGTAATAATCACTGAAACTGGGTAATGGTAAAAGGGATTTCATTCCATTATTAACTTCATTTTTTATTTTATTGCACTTTTCTATAATAAAAAAGACACCCCGCCCTGGCTTGTGTAGCTCAGTGGATTGAGCGCAGGCTGTGAACCAAAGGGTTGCCAGTTGATTCCCAGTCAGGGCACGGTGCCTGGGTTGCGGGCCAGGTCCCCAGTGAGGGCCATGTGAGAGGCATCCACACATTGATTTTTCTCTCCCTCTGTTTCTCCCTCCTTTCCCCCTCTCTAAAAACAAATAAATAAAATCTTTTTAAAAAAGACATCCCTTGATTCTAAAAGAGCATAGGTTTTTTTTACTCATACAGAGCTTTCCTACTGCTTAGTGTCTGAATATAGAAAAGTTGCCCTGGCTGGTATGACTCAGTGGATTGAGCACTGACCTGTGAACCAAAGGGTCTCTGGTTGGATTCCCAGTCAGTGTTTTATGCCTGGGTTGCAGGCAAGGTCCCCAGTAGGGGGCGCGCGAGAGGCAACCACACCTGGATGTTTCTCTCTTCTCTTTCTCCTTCCCTTCCCCTTGTCTAAAAAAATAAAGAAAATATAAAAAAAAAAAAAGAAAAGAAAAGTTGCCTCACCCACCCGAACCTGTTATCCTCATTTTTAAATGTGGATAGTTATACAACCTGCCTCACAGAACTTGAGAGGGTTAGCTAAAATTCTGCAGTTAAGCACTCAGCATATAGCAGGTGCTCAGTGCTTGCTGATTCCCTATTTTCCTTTGTTGTTGTTTTTTAACCAAGGTACTCCCTAATTTCCTGATCAATATAGATCAATATCTGCTTTTGCTCTTTTGTTCCCTATGAGAAAATGTTTTCTGAAAGATACACCAACATACTCATTGACCTGAGGTCTTTAAAAGACCTAGAGTAGGGGGAGGGGAGAGGAGAAACAAGTAATGCCAGTATACCAGAACTCCTACAAAAAAAAAATGCTAGGATAGATATTCAAAGCCCTGGATAGAGCAGGTGCCTAAAATGTGCTTACTAGTTGAAGAAGTGGATGGGGGAACTCCCGATCAATCTTTGGTTTCTCCATATTTCGAGGTGGAAATGGTAGAGGAGGTAGTGTGTACCTTCCCTTCCCCCCATCTGAAACTAGAACGTACGAGACCCTAACTCGAAGTACTTAAGTTCCACCATGGTCTTTCTAATTTTACATCATATAATTATCACTAGAAGTTGCTACAATTTATGGCCATCATGATTGAAAATTTGAACACTATCTGTTTCCAAGTAGTCCTGTGAGTTATTTAACTTTTCTGAGCCTCACTTCACTTGTCTGCAAAGTGCGTATGCTGCAAAAGGTAGCTGTAGGGATTAAAATGTTATTTTATTTTTTTAATTTTAAAACACATGTAAAATTCTTAGCTTGGCCCAGGCATGTGGCAAGCACTTTTTAATGCACTTGAGTTTGTAGGCCAGGGACTTTACATATGTTATCTTGAACATTCTAGGCTCCTCAGCTCCCTTTCCATATCCCACCACCCTCACCAGGTATCTAATTATCCTTAGGGTGCCCTGGACCCCAACAGTGCCTGACCACTGTGGGGCATTACCCACTGGTCCAGCCTAACCTCCCCTCATCCACTCCAAACTTAACCACCCAGTTTCGTATATCCTGTTCATTATTTATTCTTCTCCACCAGATGGCACCAGAAAATGTGGGAAACCCTTAAGCTCTGAGCAAAACTTCCCAGAGGCTTTTTGAATTTTGTTTTGTTTGTTCATTTATTTGTTTGTTTTTGGTAGAACAAAAAAAGTCTTCCTCATGAGAAGAGAGATTTGGTTTTTGTTTGTTTAAAGCCTGCCCCAAACCACACTGTATGGATAGTCTTAGCCTGTAAGTCAGGTAAAAGTGCTGCCCATACTTTTCATTCATGTACTGTACTTCCACTTTCCCTCATCCCTCGTTTACAACACTTGGAAAGGGTGTCTTTCTATTAAGAAAAAGTGTCTCCTGACACACTTTCAAAAAGTTGTCTAAATCCTCTTAATCCCTTCGGCTGGGAGATAGCCACTCCACCTGCACTTCTAACCTCTCCCTGTTTCCCCAATGTCACTCACTGGAACTTCCCAGAAAATGCCCCATTAAGGATACTTCTATGAGGATGGGAGGGGGAGAAGGAAAGATTAGTTAGCTATAGGTGGATAGATTTACAAGGCACCTTGACTCTAGAATTCTCAAAATTCTAGACTTTGAGCCTTTTACCCCATATACTACAGTATTATTGGAATAAAACATCCAATGATAAGGCAGATTATTAGTGAAGTTGAGGGTGCAAAGGAAGAATCAAGAAGAAAAAAGAGCTCTGAGAAAAAGAGGTAGACAATACTTAATATGCTTCAGTTCCCACAACAGTAAAATCAGAAAAATAATAGTTATTTTTTTATAGTTATGTTATTATAATTGGAAAAAACAGTTACTTCTTATAAAGCACTTGTAACAGCATCTGGTATGTAGAAAGTGCTATCTTTACTTGATATAATTGTAGTACTATAATTATCTTATTTTTACCAGTTCTTGGTCATGGTAAAGCCCTTAGACAAGGGTGCCTGAGGAGACTAACCCTTTTCTAGTTCTCAGTCACTCCAGTGACTCCAGGTTCCTACTTATTCTGAGTTCTTTCTGACACACAAGATTTGTGACATCGTCTTCTAAGATGTCCTTCCTGATTAACCCCCACCTTTAGCTAAAATCAATGAGCAACCAAGGGGCTGGTAATGAATGAGTAGAGATGTGTCTCAAAGATCCAACATATGGCCCACTGGTAGATGTCGACGTGAGCAATTTTTAGCACCAGCAAGAGAGCTAGGACCTCTTCCCAGTCCCATTTCCCCCTTTCTTTCATTGCTGTAACTCCAGCCATTGGACTCTGGAGTAGCTTCTTTGGTCTGAGAGATTATTGCTTAACCCCACAACATTGTGTCATCATACACTGTTTTCTGTGACTCAATATTTTTTTTCTAGGATGGTGAGAAATGTGAAATGTTTGAGGTCATATAGTGCAATTTATAAATTTATAGGAAAAGCTTCAGCACAGAGAGGGGAGTGGGCTTGCTTAAAGTCACCATGATTGTGTGTTTGTTTCTGCCGCAAACTCTAGGCTCCTTGAGGGCAGGGACCATAATTTCTACTTGATTAATGTTTCTCTTTACATAGCACCTTTTTCATAAAAATTTTATTTATTTATTTCTAGAGCAAGGAGAAGGGAGGGAGAAAGAGAGGGAGAAAAACATCAATGTGTGGTTGCCTCTTGTGTGCCCCCCACTGGGGACCTGGCCTGCAACCCAGGCATGTGCCCTAGACTGGGAATTGAACCAGTGACCCTTAGCTCACTCAGTCCATGGAGCTACACCAGCCAAGGCTACATAGCATCTTATAGGTGGAAGACTAATGATTCTGTAGAAGTAGAACTCGTCTTATAGTCAGAAAACTTGGGTTGTGAGCAGATATCACTTACTAACTGCATGATTTAGGTAGAGTCACCATGCTCCTCGGACTTAGTTTTTGGTTCTGTAATATGGGGTTAATTATCTATGACTTATCTTCATAGAGCATGGTCAGAATACAGTAAGAGAAAGGATATAGATGTTGCTTATAATCTATGAAGTGTCAGCCAAATGGAGGCACTTAATATGTCTGAGCTAGTCATAAAGAAGCTACCAAATACGTGCTCTCCAACTGAATGGAAATCTTATCCTGTCATACGGCCATCATTAAAATGATCAGTACCTCAGAAGGCAATGATACAGGCAAGGTATACAGAGTCATGGGTAATTTTGTCTCCCTCTTCTATCCTGGAAAAGGGGTACAAGAGCAGCATTTATCTCCAGTTTTTCTGGAACACAGGAACCATTGTCCCAAACCTACCTTTAGTGCCACTCATGTCTGTGATGCATTCCACCTTTTCAGCTTTCCAAGTTCTTTAAATCCTTCTTAGAGAGTGAGGTTATAGGTTAGGTGACAACCAAAATTCTTGGTTATGGGCATGGCCCCCTCCCTTACCTCTTCACTATTTACAAGTGTGCACTACAGGCAACTGCACTGCACATTCTGTGATGGGGGATCACTGAGCACCATAATGGTGGCCATTATTATTGTAGTCTGTGTGACTAGTGCCTTCTGGTGTACAACTCCAGGAACAGAATGTGTCTGGTGGCCCCTGCATGTACCCTCTTTTTCGTCTCTATGTCTACACACAGGATATTTCCTTCACTTGGAGTGTCCTATTCCCCTCCTTTCCACCCATTCAAATCCTCCCCACCCACTGAGGTCCTGCTCAACTTCTAACTCTTCCAAGAAGCTTTCTGTGATTTCTTTAGTTCAAGTTGGCCTTTTGCTTCTATGAACACCTGACATGTCAAAAGACCTATCCTAATTTATATCATTGTAGAACTATACTTATTATTAGAACTGCTTGGTCACACAGAAACCCTCCAGGTAAGGTGGTAAACCTTTCCTGACTTCCAGTCACTTGAGTTTCAAGATTCCTATTTACTACTCACCCTTAAAGTCACCATCCAACAATTTAACATGGGTAAATGTTCTTTAGTTTTCTTCTGCACTACAGTCTTCTTTCTTTAGCTGTAAGTATTACAGATCAGAGAACATATCTTAGATTTCCCCTAGTTAAGTGATTAACATAAATAATATTATAGGAATAATAAGAGCTACTATTTATTGACTACTTGTGATGGGTCAGGCTCATCAAATGAGACAGGCTTTAAATAAATATATGTCATTCAATACTCAAAGCAACCCTGTGAGTCATGTACTACTATTATTCATTTTTACAGATGAGAAGACTGAGGTTAAAAGAAGCTAGTTGACTTGCCTAAGCCTAGAACCACTCATAGCAGCCTGACTCAAGCTCCAGCTCCAGAGCTCACTCTAAATCAGGGGTGTCAAACTCATTTTCACCAGGAGCCACATCAGCTTCACAGTTGCCTTCAAAGGGCTAAATGTAATTTTAGGACTGTATAACTGTAACTACTCCTTAACTGTTAAGGAGTTGAAATTACATTCGGCCCTTTGAAGGAAACCTAACCTCAAGGCTGATGTGGCCTACAGTGAAAATGAGTTAAACACCCCTGCTCTAAATGATTATCCCATTGTTTCTCAAAATGTAGTCAGCACAAACTATCTGCAGAATCACTTCAGGTGCATATAACAAACTGTTGCACCCCATCTAAGCTGACCTGAATCAGAATCTCTGAGAACAGGATCCAGGAATTTTGAGATTTTATCAGAGTATTTGACATTAGACTAAACTTTGAGAACCAATGTACAATACTGAACACATACATGCTAACTGATACAGAATCATGCATGTAAATACATGCCAATGCATGCAAGTAAGTAAAAAACATACATATCAACACATAATATTTTATATCAGAATGATCCTTAGGGATCAGTGAGGGAATATTTCCATAGACTCTGCCTTTCCAGTCAAATCATCACATCAAGAAATTGTATAATGAATTCCACATTCTTGTCTCCATAGGAAAAAATGCATATGAAAATATCTTGGCCTTGCTGAATTCTGGCATGGGAAGCTAGCTAGCTGGCTGCTTAGAGTCCCATCCCATCCTATCTACTGTCTCCCTACTCATAGACAAACTGTCTATGAGTCTGTCCATTAGGTTATGCCATAAGTCAATTTCAAAAGATAGTGCAGGGTCAAAAGAGCCATAAGGTATATCGAAATCTTTGTTTGCCGAAATTTTAGCTGTGTAGACTTGAATAAATTACTTAATTTCTCTTGCTTCAGTCTTTCATCTGTAAAATTGAGATGATGGTTATAACAATACTCATTTCATGAGATTATTATGAAGGTTAGATGAGCCAATACACTTAAAGAGCTTGGATTCTCTGAAAAATCAATTCAAAAGAACCTACACATCCCAATATTCATAGCAGCACTATTTACAACAGCCAAGTGCTGGAAAGAACCTAAGTGCCTATCAGTAAATGAGTGAATCTAAAAACTGTGGTACATTTACACAATGGGGCACTATGCAGCAGAAAGAAAGAAGGAACTCCTACCCTTCACAACAGCATGGATGGAACTGGAGAGTATTATGCTAAGTGAAATAAGCCAAGTGGTAAAAGACAAATACCATATGATTTCACCTATAAGTGGAACCTAATCAACAAAACAAACAAGTGAACAAAATAGAACCAGAGACATGGAAATAAAGAGCAAACTAACAGTGACCAGAGTGGAGGGGGAATGAGGATAATGGAGGAAAGAAAGTGAAGGGTCCATCAAAGAACATGTTTAAAGGACCCATAGACAAAGACAGTGCGGGGGGGGCAGGATTGAATGTGGGAGGTGGGGAGTGGGTAAGGCAGGGGAGAGTAATGGGCTAAAATGGGGACAATTGCACTTGAACATCAATAAAAAATAACTTTTAAGAATTAAAAAATAAATGCAGACAGAATTTTTAAAAATAAAAAATTATAAATGAGGATACATTAAAAGGAAAAAAAGAGCTTGGATTCTAAGTTTCAGAATAAGAATGTGACAAGTTGTACTCAATGTCAGTATAGTAGTAGTAATTTCCAGGTTTTGAGCTTATACCCACTATATATCCATACCTGCTTCTACCTAGATTACAACAGAGTCTTTAGGTAGAGGACTCTAGAGAATTTGTCAATATGGTATGGGAGGATATGTTTTTAGATATAAATTGGGGACCGAAGAAAAGATAAAGATTTTCTTTTGCTTAGTATTTCCTCCCTTGCTATTCTTTTTTAAAGATTTCATTTATTTATTTTTAGAGAGAGAGGAAGGGAAGAAGAAAGAGAGGGAGAGAAACATCAATGTGTGGTTGCTTCTCACGTGTCCCCCACCAGAGACCCAGCCCACAATCCAGGCATGTGCCCTAGACCGATAATCAAACCAGCAACCTCCTGGTTTGCATACTGGCACTCAATCCACTGAGCCACAACAGCCAGGGATCCCCCCCACCCGCTATTCTTATTTAGCTTATCATTATTTATTTTATGATATGCAGCTTTGCTGCAAAAATTCAGTGTTCCCATTTCCTGGCCTTGACAGATTTTGCCAGATGTAGGATGAAGTGAGGAAGGTGACAGCAGAATGAGGCAGCAAGAAGGAAAGTATGTATGTGTCCAAAATTCTTCATATAAAACCCTTAAGGTCAGATGTTTTCTGAAATTCAGAATTTAGGATATTTTAAACAAGTAATATGGTAAATATATGGTGCATTATATAATCCCTGGTAGGTGTTACAAAAACATTAGTATTTCATAGTAAAGTGGATGGGATAGTCACATAAATAAGTGAAAATAAAGACAAGAAATAGTCACATCAGTTAAGGTCAAGTCTTGCGCCTAATTAGTTTTGGTGTCAAAGTTATAAAAAATTTTGGTTTTTAGAGACTACTAAATATTGTATTTACAGTTAATGAATCATAGTCCATGGTCAGGTAGTTCAAGGATGACAGCAAGAAAAAGTAGTTGAGACCCACTATAATAAGGCCATGCTGAAGGCTCCTTGGTCATGGGTCGGGGGTCAATCTTCACTTTCTTCAGAGATTACACTTTGGAGGCAGCCTGAAATCTACAAAGTGCATACTACTTTGAGTGTCAGGTTGTGGATCATTTAAGGCAAAGTTATGCTCACTAAACATGCAGAAAAGATGACCTTGGAATAGCAGGACTGCATACACCAAGGCCCAGTGTTGATAATGGACGCATCAGAAAGTAAAGGACTGAAGCACAGCAGCTCTGATTTGCTCTTGTAATGTATTGAGTTCATGTTCCACATTTTATCTGGAGAAAGGGTACTATACTATAGGCAAAGAATATGTGTCAGCAATAGCATTGAAATGTACATTGGATTGTATAACAGAAATTTAAGAGAGTAGAACTTAAACGTTCTCACCAAAAAAGAAGGAAGGAGGGAAGGGGGGAAGGAATGGAGAGGGGGAAGGAAGGAACACACATGTGGTGATTAATGTGTTAATTCAATGGGGAGAGTCATTTCATTATGTATATGTATATCAAATCATCATATTATACACTTTAAATATCTTACAATTTCGGTTTGTTATCTTGATTTTGTTCCATTGGTCAGTGTGTCTGTTTTCATGCTGGTGCCATAATGTTTTGATTGCTATGGCTTTGTAATATAGTAGTTTGGAATCAGGAAGTGTGATGCTTTGTTCTTTCTCAAAATGGCTTTGGTTACTTGGGCTCTTCTGTGATTCTGTATGAATTTTGGAATTGCTTTTTTTATTTCTGTGAAACAGGTCTTGTGAATTTTTTAAAATATTTTATTTATTTATTTTTAGAGAGAAGCGAAGGAGGGAGAAAGCAAGGGAGAGAAGACTCAATGTGTGGTTGCCTCTCACATGTCCCCAACTGGATGCCTGGCCCACAACCCAGGCATATGGCCTGACTAAGAATGGAACCAGTGACCCTTTTGTTTGCAGGCCATCTCTCAATCCACTGAGCTACAGTAGCCAGGGCCCATGTGAATTTTGATAGAGATTGCATTGAGTCTATAAATCTCTCTTTAAATTTATTTTAGAGAGACAGAGAGAAAAGGAGAGAAAGAGAAACATCAATTTTTGTTTTTCCACTTATTTATACATTCATTGGTTGATTCTTTTATGTGCCCTGATCAGGGATTGAACCTGCAACCTTGACATATAGAGATAATGCTCTAACCAAGTCAGCAAACCTGCCTGGGCTATACATCACTTTAGATAAAATGGACATGTTAACAATTCTTCCAGTCCATGAACATAGGATAGCTTTCCTTTTATTAGTGTTTTTTTCACTTTCTTTTATCATTGTATAGTTTTTGCTGTAAATGAAACAAGAGGTGAAAGTAAATCTTTCACTTCCTGGCTAAATTTGTTTCTAAGTATTGTTGTTGATGCTGTTGGAAATGGGATTTTTTAAAAATTTCTTTTGCAGATAGTTCATTGTTAGTATAATAGAGACACAGCTGATTTTTGTGTGTGGTTTTGTACTCTGTGACCTTATTTGTTTGTGAATTCTAACAGTTTTTTGATGGATTTCAGGGCCCATGATTAAGTATCCAAGAGGGGGTTGAAAGACTGCATGCATGAGACTGCCTTTCCCAACACCTTATTTATTGATTATCAGAACATTTATACAATAGGACAATTAAGAGAATGTATGAAATCATTCATTATGATTTATGTATAAAACCCTTCTAGGATAAGATAATTATTATTAAACATCAGTAAATTCATACCACAGAAAACCTCTGTAACTCTAGTAGGTGTGGGAGAGCCTTTAGCCACACAGTAGGTGTGCTGTTGTTAAGAACTAAATGAATTTGTTCATGTAGAAAACTTGGGAAACTGGAATATAGTCTATGTTCAAATAAACATTAGCTACTATTAAGATAATTAAATGAATAAATAAATATCTTATAATTTTGACACTAATACATCAATACAGCTGAAAACCAAAAGTGGGTTTTTAATTTTATTTGGAATTTATTGAATTCTTGGATGTATAATTTATGTATTTCATCAAATTAGGGATGTTTTTACCATTATTTCCCCAAATATTCTTTCTCCCCCTTTCTTTCTCTTTCTCCTTCCAAATCTCCCGTTATGATGTTAGTATACTTGATAGTGTCCTGTAGGTCCAGCAAGAGCTGACTAAGCCATACTGAAAGCTTACATGTAGTCAACCCCTCTTGACCTCAGCATATAACCCCCCTAGGAGAAGACATGGATGCCTGATACAATGTAGATAAATGTGTGAAAACGATGGAAAGTTGGCTGCAAGTTTCCTTAGAAATACCGTTGGCAAAGCTGGTCCTTGAGCATAGACAAATATATGGAGGGCTGCCTCAGCAATCGTCTCCTTTCTTATACTCCTATATTCTTCATATGCATAGCATATTATCAATAATTTCCATTTTATACCCAGTGATTATTTTGGAGTGGTGACCTACAGCTATAAATATCCCCATGGAGCTTATGGTACACCCTATGCTATGCAATCTCAATCCCTCACAGATTCAAATCACTGTAATGAATGACATACTGGAGGCCTAACATATACCTACCACTAAATCCTTCCCTACATCAGCCTACAGAAAAGTCCAAAATGTCCATCAAATGTCATTCCTGGAGGCTGAGGTATTCTGAGGCAGCATGATAAACCAGAGAAAAACTTCAGCTGAGAAGTGGACACATTTAGGTTATAATTTCAGCTCCACCATTTAGGAGCTATATGACTGAGAAAAAAATCACTTAACCTTTCTCAACAGGTTTCCTCAACTGTAAAAAGGGGATAATAATAATAATAATAATAATAATAACCACTTTACAGGGGTGTGGGAGAATTAAGTGGACAAAGTATGTAGTCAAAAGGTGAAGGTGAAATATAAATCTCACAAACTTAATGTAGGTCAGTGGTGGCATGGAAAGAGCATGGAAGATTGTAGCCAGATAAAACTGGATTTGAGACCTGGTTCTGCATTTAGTAGCTATGTGACCCTTTCAACCCACTTACTTATTTTAACTGGTTTCCTCATTTATATAATGGGGATAAGAACACTTATCATAAAGGACTGCCATAAAGATTCAATGGGAGAATGTAAGTGGAAATAAATACATATGTATGCATTCTACAGATATTTATTCAACATATGATATGATGAATATCAGTGTAGTGTGGAGGAATGCTTTAGAAGGGGTGTCAGGAAAGTCCATTATAGGTACAAAGAATGTGATAGAAGAATTTGACAAATGAGAGTTTCATCCTTAGCAAATTTTTCCAACCTGCACTATTTCTACCCAGACAACTTGTACAAGTTTCTCTCCTTCAAGAAGCACATAACCTATTTCTCTGGGGTATCAGCTCTCTATTTACCCATTCTTCCCTTTCCCTCAGTCTCTTGGGTTTGCTCCCAGACCCTCCTAAACATAAAATTCTGAGACACCAAGGACATTGCTGGCCCTTATTCAGTAATAAGCCTCTTTCCATGGTTCCTTCCCTGCATCATGCCTGTTATTTTGGTTGTAAAAATCCTCTTTATTTTAACCATTTTGAGACAACTTCATTCAAATATAATTAACAAACCACTATTACTGATCACAGGACGAGCAGCAGGTTTGTTAAGTCTAGTCATTCAGGAACACTGAATACAGTTTCTGAGTACTTTACTCTGGATTTGGAGAGCAAACCATAATTTCAGAGCAAGCCCTTAACCCTGGCCCCAGATGGATACCTTAATACTATTCATAAACGGAGCCTTTTTCTGGCCACACTCCAAGGCCTTAACCCTAATTAAATTGAGTCCCTGGGTATAGTCACATACCTACTGTCTATGTTTGGTCAAACAGTAAGTACCTATGACTGGTTCCAGACCTTAACTATAGCCACTGATAAGCCCTTAATTCATGACACCGAGATCACACCTATGATCAGACATAGCCCCTAAACCTGTTCCAGGCTGAGACTCAACACATAGCTAAAGACTGACCTAAATCTGTGATATACTTAATATCCTACACTGACCACAGAATGAATGTTCAGCATAAATACTGATTGAGCTCTAAACTCTGACCAAAGACTAGGTCTCAAACTCAGTCAGAGCCTCTAACTCAGTTAGAGCCTGAGATCTGATCTTGGAAACCAATCCAGCTACAATTTCAACAGACTTAGCACTAACCAGAAAATGATCCTAACATTGGCAAAAGAACGACTACTAAACTTATCGTCATACAGAGACAAAAACATGTACAGAGACTGAACTCTAAACTTGGCCGAAGACTGTGTCTTAATCCTGGCCAAGAAGTGAAACCAAATCTACAAATTTGAGGATGTATTCTGACTATAGTATTTGCCCTAATCCTGCTCACAGATGGAAGAACCCTGAACATAGCCATAGGCTGAGACTTAACTTTGTTCAAAGACCAAGTTCTAAACCTGGCCAGGTACTGTGTTCATAAATCTGACCACTGAATAATCAACTGAACCCAGTACACACTGAGCCCCATCACTGGCTATGAATTCGGCCCCTAAATCTCATAGTTTCTGAATTGCTTACAAACTGAATCTCTGGCCACATACTGAATTTCTAACTCTCATCACAGACTGAACCCATAAGCCTAAACTCCAACCTGAGCTTTTAACCTAAAAGTAAAACTGATCCCCCAATATGGCTAATGACTGATCCTGAATGTGTGTGATACAGTAAGCTCTACCTCTTGCTAAACGCTAGCCCCAGACTGAATCCTTAACCCTAGCCACAGACAGATTCCCAATACCAAAAATGGAGCTGTTCACCAAAATTGACCAAAGATTAAATCCAAACCCTGAACATGAATAAAGGATAAAATAAAACAAATACTTTTTCATATTATTTGCTTGAAACCTAGTGAGAGATTTAACTTTAACCCTGAGAACAGATGCAACTTACCATGGCCAAGATTTGAGCCCTATTCTTGGCTACAAACTTGAGTACTGCCCTGGGATGAAAACTAAATACTTCCTACAATCTGAGGCCCAAATACTGAACCATAAACCTGGCTAAAAAATAATTACTAACACTACAAGGCTGAATCAAAACCCTCTTCATATTATTAGACCTAAGAACAGGCTAAGACAGAGTAATAACCTTTGTCATGGACTGAGTCTTAAACCCATAAACAAAGTTCACTATATTATTGGCCACAGACTGAGTTCTAGCAAATTGAGGTTGAGCAATCAATCTGGCCACAAACCTAGACCTAAATTGGGGAGGGATGTACACATGACACTTGGAACAGTAAGGGCCCTAAAAATTAGCACAGATTGAACTCTACTACTGATACCAGAATGCTTGCTACACTAGCCAGAGTATAAGTCCCAAATGGACAATAGGACATGAACATTCTGAACTCAAACCCTGGCAATAGCCTGACCAAAATCCCTGATTCCAGCCTGAGACTCTAAACCTGAATTCCATCCAGATCCTATGTGTTGTCCATTCTCACACTAACATTATTTGTAGACTAATGTCACAAGTCAACAGCCAAACTGAAAAACATGTTTACACTCTTAGCCCTAAAACTTTCTTTATAATAAGCCTTAACCAGGGCATTGGTAATCCCTGAACTCTGGTAACAGCTTAATCAGATACAAAATTAGTTGCATTTCTATACATTAACAATGAACTGTCTGAAAATTAAATTAAGAAAACATCTCACTTATAATACTATCAAAATAACATAATATATAGGAATAAACTTAACCAAGTGAAAGACATTTACACTGAAAACTATAAAACACTGATGAAAAAATTAAAGCAGACACAAATAAATGGAAAGACATCCCTTGCTTATGAATTGGAAAACTCAATATTGTCAAAATGTACATACTACCCAAAGTGATCCACAGATCTGATGCAATCCCTATAAAAATCCAATGGCATTTTAAACAGAAATATGAAAACAATCATAAAATTCATATGAATCTGAATAGACATCTCTCCAAAGATACATACAAATGTTGAACAGGTATGTGAAAAAAAGCTCAACATTACTAATCACCAGGGAAATACAAGTGAAAACTACAATGAGAAATTACCTCACACCTGTTAGGTGGGCAAGAGACAAGGATTGGTGAGGATATGGAGAAATTGGCACTCTTATACTTTGTTGGAAGGTGTGGAGAATGGTGCAGCCACTGTGGAAAACAATACAGAAGTTACTAGAAAAATTAAAAGTAGAACTACCATGTGATTCAGAAATATAATTTATGGGTTTACATCCAAAGAAAATGAAATCAGTACCTCAGAGAGATACCTTTGACTCCAATGTTTCTGAATCATTATTCGCAATAGCCAAGATATGGAAAAACTTAAATGTTCATCAGAATATGACTAGATAAGGAAAATGTAGTATATACATAATATGAAATATCATTTAGCCTTAAAAAAAGAAGGAAATCCTACCAGTTGTGACAACATAGATGAACATAGAAGGCATAATGCTAAGTGAAAAAGTCAATAATGGAAAGACAAATATCACATGATTCCATTAACATGAGGTATTTAAAATAGTCAAATACATAGAAGCAGAGATTAGAATGGTGATTACCAAGGGTGGGAGAGAGAAATGGGGAGTTATTGCTCAATGAATATAAACTTTCAGTTTTTCAATATAAATAAGTTTTAGACATCTGCTCTACAAACAGTGCCTAGTGCCTATAGTTAAAACCATGGTATTGTGGACTTTGAAATATGTTAAGAGAGAGGATATATCTCATTGTTGAATGCTCCTCCACAAAGGGAAACCCTCAAAAGAACTCAAGAAAAATTTTGGAGGTGATTGAGATATTTAGTGCCTTGACTGTAGTGATAGTATTATGGGTACATGCATCTGTCCAAACATAAAAATATATACATCAAATATGTGAAATTTTTGTATATCAATTATACCTCAATGGAGCTTTTTAAAAACCAGAAGGGGCATTGCCCATAATTTCTGCTCCTTTAATCAGGAAAAAAAAATTTTCCATAGGTCAAAACATTTTTTTTTGTGCCTCACTGATGAAAAAAGGACCTCAGAAAAGTATTGTTGGCTTTTAGAGTCTGCATTTTAAGGTAAGGGAGAGGATGCTTTAAGGGTATTGGGTTAATCAATCAACAGTATTTGTTATAGCAGGAGCTCTCCAAAATTAATATAATTATTAAAGAACTTACCTAAATATGTTTGATGAAATGTTGTCCCAACATTCAATACAGCTACTAATAATTACAAGCCTCCTACAAATGTCTAAAAAAGCAAAAATCAATGTATTGTATATAGAGTGATACTGGAATTTTTTTATTGTTGTTCAAGTACACTTGTCTCCATTTTCCCACCACCACTCCCCCCACCACCACCCATTCCCACCTCCTACCCTCGATTCTACCCCTCTTTGACTTTGTCCATGTGTCCTTTATACGTGTTCCTTGATAACTCTTCCACTTTTCCTCCCTTATTCCCTCCCCCTCCCCTCTGGTTATTGTCAGGTTATTCTTTATTTCAGTATCTCTGGTTATATTTTGCTTGCTTGTTTGTTTTGTTGATTAGGTTTTGACTTATAGGTGAGATTATATGATATTTGTCTTTCACTTCCTGGCTTATGTCACTTAGCATAATGCTCTCCAGTTCTATCCATGCTGTTGCAAAGAGTAGGAGATCCTTCTTTCTTTCTTTCTGCTGCATGGTATTCCATTGTGTAAATGTACCAGAGTTTTCTGGTCCACTCTTTTACCGATGGGCACTTAGGTTGCTTCCAGCACTTTGCTATTGTAAATTGTGCTGCTATGAACATTGGGGTGTATAGGTTCTTTTGAATTGGAGTTTCAGGATAATTGGGGTATAGTCTAAGCAGTGGAATTGCCTGGACCAAAGGCAGTTCCATTTTTCATTTTGTGAGGAAATTTCCTACTGTTTTCCACAGTGGCTACACCTGTCTGCATTACCACCGACAGTGTATAGGGTCCCCTTTTCCGCACAATCTCTCCAGCACTTGTTAGTTGATTTGCTTACAATGGCCATTCTGACAGGTATGAGGTGGTATCTCATTGTGGTTTTAATTTGCCTTTCTCTGATGGCTAGTGATGCTGAGCATCTTTTCATATATCTATGGGCCATTTGTATGCCATCTTGGAGACATGTCTATTCAGGTCTTTTGCCCATTTTTTAATTGGGTTGTTTGTCTTCCTTGAGTGGAGTCTTGTGAATTCTTTATATATTTTGGAGATCAAACCCTTGTCTGAGGTATCATTGGCAAATACATATTTCCAATACTGTTGGTTCCCTTTTCATTTTGCTGATGTTTTCTTTAGCCGTGCAGAACCTTTTTATTTTGATGAAGTCCTATTTCCTTATTCTTTCCTTTATGTCCCTTGCTCTATGGGACATATCGGTGAAAATATTGCTGTGTGGAATATCTAAGATTTTCCTGCTTATGTTGTTCTCTAGGACTTTTATGGTGTTGCAACTTATATTTAAGTCTTTTGTCCATCTTGAGTTTATTTTTTTTTGTATGGTCTAAGTTGGTAGTCAACTTTCACTTTTTTGCATGTAGCTGTCCAGATCTCCCAACACCATTTGTTGAAGAGGCTATTTTTCTCCATTTTATGCTTCTGTCCCCTTTGTCAAATATTAATTGAGCATAGAGACTTGGGTTCATTTCTGGTCTCTCTATTCTGTTCCATTTATCTATGTGTCTGTTCTTATGCCAGTACCAAACTGTTTTGATTACAGTGACCTTGTAATATAGTTTGATACCAGGCATTGAAATCTCTCCTAATTTGTTCTTCTTTCTCAAAATTTCTGAGGCTATTTGGGGTCATTTGTGGTTCCATATAAATTTTTGAAATGTTTGTTCTATATCTGTGAAATATATTATTGGTATTAATAGGGATTGCGTTGGATCTATAAATTGCTTTGGGTAGTATGGCTATTTTTATGATGTTAATTCTTCCAATCCATGACCATGCTATATGCTTCCATTTATTTGTCTCTTCTTCAATTTCTTTCTTCAGTGTTGTGTAGTTTTCTGACTATAGGTCTTTTATCTCCTCGGTTAGGTTTGTGCCCAGGTAATGTATTTTTCTTGTTGCTATAGCAAATGAGATTTTTCCCCTGACTTCTGATTCTGATATTTTGTTGTTGGTGTACAAAAATGTCTTAGATTTCTGAATATTGACTTTGTATTCCACTGTTTTGCTGAATTCACTTATTAGGTCGAGTAGTTTTTTGGTGGAGTCTATAGAGTTTTCTATGTATAGTATCATGTCACCTGCAAACAATGACAGTTTTACTTCCTCTCTTCCAATTTGGACACCTTTTATTTCTTTTCCTTGTCTGATCGCTGTGGTTAGGACTTCCAATGATATGTTGAATAGAAGTGGTAAAAGCAGACATCCTTGTTTTGTTCCTGATCTTAGTGGGAAAGCTTTAGTTTTTGCCCATTGAGTGTGATGTTGGCTGTAGGTTTCTCATATATGGCCTTTATTATGTTGAGGTATGCTTGCTCTACTCTCATTTTGCTGAGTGTTTTTATCATAAATGGATGCTACAACTTATCAAATGCCTTTTCCACATCTATTGATATGATGATGTGATTTTTTTATCTTTCCTTTTGTTTATGTGGAGTATTATATTTATTGATTTGTGAATATTGTACCATCCTTGCATCCCTGGGATGAATCCCACTTGATCATGGTGTACAATGTTTTTAATGCACTCTTGGATGCAGTCTGCCAATATTTTGTTGAAGATTTTAGCGTCTGTGTTCATCAGTGATATGGCCTATAGTTTTCTTTCATTGTTGTATCTTTATCTGTTTTGGGAATTAGGATGATGCTGGCTTCATAAAAACAGTTTGGGAGCCTTCCCTTTTCCTTGATTTTTTGGACTAACATGGGAAGGACAGGAGTTATATCTTCCTTAAATGTTTTATAAAAATCTCTTGTGAAACTGTCCAGTCCAGGGCTTTTGAAAGCTGGGAGTTTTTTTAATCACTGCTTCAGTTTAAGCAGGTGTTTTTGGTCTGTTCAGGCTTTCTGCTTCTACATCATTCAATTTTGGAAGATTATATCTTTATAGAAATATGTTCATTTCACCCAGGTTTTCAAATTTCTTGGCATATAGTTGTTCGTAGTAATTTCTTACAATCCTTTTATTTCTGTGGTATCAGTTGTAATCTCTTCTATTTCATTTCTGATTTTGTTTATTTGGGTCCTCTCTTTTCCTTGATGAGTCTGGTTAAAGGCTTGTTGACTTTGTTTATCTTTTCGAAGAACCAGCTCCTGGATTTATTTGTTGGGAGCCGGCCTACACCCATTTCATGGCACAGTCAGGATGGATGAGATGCTTCTGCACAGCAGAAGCGACGTTGGCAGTTCTCCTATATATCTCTCTTTACATGCTTGCTTTTGTTGAATAATTGGTGGTAGGATTCTTAGATATTGGCACTTTGCTACTGAAGATTGGCACAATTCTTATGATTTTGCATAGTATGACTTACTGACCACAAAAGCCCCTAACTAATGCTGCCCATGAAAGGGTTAAAGAGGAATAAGCTTTAAGCAGGCTAGCTGCCAAAACGCTGGAGAAGGCCTTTGCTAGGGGCAATGCCTCCTGAACAGTTAACACTTGTAAGCTCAAGGTTTATTAGAGCCACAACCCCCCTCAAGATAGATAGTAGATGTTCTTGGTAAAAAACTATCTAACTCAGACTATTCGACATGAAAGCAATCATTTGTTTAGCATAAGAGAAATCTGAAATATTCTGTATTTTTTCTAAATTGCTCATGTGTCAGCTTTTTTCTGCCTTAATGATTTGTAACATGCATCCGTTTCTCACACTGATTGTAAAAACCTCCTTATAAAAATAAAGAAAAATTCTCACAGGGTGTCAGTCAGAGCCCAGAGGTCTGGCTGTCCCAGCCAGATCCTCGAGGTCTGGCCGTCCTCCTACACCCCCACTGAGAGTGTCTGGAGTTGTCTTCATTTAGCCTTACTGTTCCTCCTTCGGGGACCTGGAGACCCGCTGAGGCTAGGACCGTGGCATTCATTAATTGTTTAGATTGCTGTTTTGATTCCATATCATTTAATTCTGCTCTGATATTGGTTATTTCCTTCCTTCTACTCACTCTGGGCTGTCTTTTTTGTTGTTCTTCCAGTTCTTGTAAATGTAGGGTTAGGTTGCTTATTTGAAATGTTTCTGTCTTTTTTAGGTAGGTCTGTATTGCTATGAACATCACTCTCAAGACTGCCTTCTCTGTGTCCCATAGGTTTTGGACAGTTGTGTGTTTATTTTCATTTATTTCCTGAAACTTTTTGATTTCTTCCTTGATCTCATTCTCAACCCATTCTTTGTTTAATAGCATGCTATTCAGTCTCCATGAATTTGAATGGTTTTGAGTTTTTTTCCTTGAGGTTGGTTTCTAGTTTCAAGCCCTTGTGGTCTGAGAAAATGCTTGATATGATTTCTATTTTCTTGAATTTGTTGAGGCTTGTTTTGTGTCCTATGATGTGGCTTATCTTTGAAGATATTCTCTGTGCATTTGAAAAGAAAGCATATTTTGTTTCTTTGGGATGAAAGGCTCTATATATATATCAGTTAAGTCCATTTGATCTAGGGCATTGTTCAATGCCACAATGTCCTTTTTGATATTTTGTTTGGGTGATCTATCCATTTTTGACAATGAGGTGTTAAAATCCCCTAGTATAAGTTTGTTGCTGTCTATATCTTTCTTGAAGACCTCCAAGATTTTCCTTATATATTTGGGTGCTCCTATGATGAGTGCATATATGTTTACAATGTTTATGTCTTCTTGATTGATTCTTCCCTTGAGTATCATGAAGTGTCCCTCAGTATCTCTTTTTATGGCCTTTGTTTCATAGTTTATTTTGTCTGATATAAGAATTGGTACTCCAGATTTTTTTATTGTGTATTTTCTTGGAAAAATTTTAAAGTATATTTTATTGATTATGCCATTACAGTTGTCCCATTTATTTTCCCCTTGATCCTGCTCCACCTGGTACCCCCATGACCTCTTGCATTTCCGCACCCCCTTACCTCATGTACATGGGTCGTGCATATAAATTCTTTGACTTCTCAATTTCCTACACTATTGTTGACCTTCCCTATGCTTGGAATATTTTTTCCAACCCTTCACTTTCAGTCTGTGTAGGTCTTTTGTTCTGAGGTGGGGGTCTTGTAGGTAGCATATGTGTAGGTCATGTTTTCTTATCCATTCAACTACCCTATATGATTTGATTGGAGCTTTTAATCCATTTATGTTTAAGGTTATTATTGATATGTACTTATTCATTGCCATTTTACTCCCTTCGTACCTGTGCCGCCCCCCCTTTTTCTTCCTTTTCTTAAGTAGTTCCTTTACCATGTCTTGTAGTGCTGGTTTGGTGGTGGTGTATTCTTTAAGCATTTTTTGTATCTGGGAAACTCCTTATTTGGCCTTCCATTTTAATTGAGAGCCTTGCTGGGTAGAGTAATCTTGGTTGCAGGCATTTGATTTTCATGATTCGAAATATTTCTTGCCATGCCCTTCTGTCTTTTAGTGTTTCTGTTGAGAAGTCAGCTGCTAGCCTTAATGGGGCTCCCTTACACATTACTTCCTGTTTCTCCCTTGCTGCATTTAACATTCTCTGTCTTTGAATTTTGCCATTTTAATTATGATGTGTTTTGCAGTGGGCCTCTTTAGGTTCCTCTTGTTTGGGACCCTATTGTTCCTGGATTTGTGTGACTTTTTCTCTCATCAAATTGGGGAAATTTTCCATCATTACTTTTTCAAAGAGATTTTCTATTCATTGCTCCTCTTTTTCTCCTTCTGGTATCCCCATTATATGGATATTATCACATTCCATGTTGTCCTGCAGTTCCCTTAACCCATCTTTTTAAGTCTTGTTCTTTTTAAGTCTTTTTTTCCTTTTCTTGCTCTTTCTGGGAGTTGTTTTCTACCTTGTCATCCAGTTCACTGATTCAGTCCTCTGCTTCATCTAGTCTGCTTTTGATTCCTTCTACTATGTTCTTCAGCTCAGAAATTGTATTCTTTATTTCCTCTTGGCTCACACTGATAGTTTCTATGTCCTTTCTCATGCTGATATACTTTGCAGTAAGTTCCTCATAGCTTCCCTGCAGTTTTTCATAATTATCACTGAGCTCATTGACTTTCCATATAACCATTGTTTTGAACTCAATATCTGATGATTTACTTGCCTCTGTTTCATTTAGCACTTTCTCTGAAGATTCCTCCTTTCCTTTCAATCGGGAGTTGTTTCTTTGTCTCCCCATTATTTGTGGTGTTCTTATTGTTTGCTTCTGCTTCTTAAATTGATCTGTTTGACTCCTTGACTTTGTGATGTGAACTTCTATGGTAGGTGACTTGTGGGATTCAGTGATGCAGTCACCTTGATCTCCTGAAGTTGTTGCTCTTGATATGCCCTTTATGCCATTTATGTTGACTCCCTGTATGTAACTGGGTTTTTATTGTTGTTGGGTCTTTCTTTGGTGAGTCCTTCCCTCCAGATCTTTGACTGAGGGTCACTCCACCACCAAGTCTTCTATGCTGTTGTACAGGTGCTACCAGAATAAAGCCACAAAGCCCAGGAAACAAATCCACATCCATAAAAATAACTCCTCCCCCCACCCTGGAATCACACTATCAATAGAAAATGAACAAGTATTAATAAAGGTGTAAAGAGATTAAGACTATTATAAGAAAGGAGAGAAATAAACTACCGTATAAAATGTAGTGATTACATATGTACAAACTTGATGGACAAGAAATCAATGTTAGAAAGCTATGCAAGAAAGATAATATCACAAATCATGGAGCAGACCACAGTGGATTTCATCTCTGCAACCTCTAGTATTTACTGCTGTTTCTTTTTATTTCTGGATCTGTCTCTGATGATGTCAGATGTTGACCCTGTTTGACCTTAGGCAGCCTGCTCCAAGACTGCCAGGGATCTCCTATCTGTGGCTGTCTCCTTTAGTGGTTAATCTAGTCACTCTGCACTTATCAGTCAGGTTTAAACCCCATAGAGTGGGGCAAAGTCCCTCCTAAGTGGGGGCTATTGTTTCCCCTCAGGCTGCTGCTGCTCCTGTGCTCATAGGGGAGTGGTCTGCCTGAGCAGGATGGCTGCTGCCATATGGGGGATGACTCAGCACTGGGATCCCAGTGTCTACTTTCCGTTCTCTCCCCAAAGCTTCCATCTCCAGTCTCTCCTAAGGCATCTCCAGCCCACTCTTCCCCAGCCTTTGCCAGAACCTAGGGTAAGTGGCTACAAATGAAAATTTGTGTGTTGGCCCTTTAAACGGCTCTTTGCATCTCCAGCCATCTGTCTCTGGCAGAGAGTAACTCTGCTGATTTTCACCACCGGTTGTTATCTGTGTACTTTTTGGGTTCTCATGCTCTAGGCTGGGGATCCCAGCATAGGGTTTAGACACCACACTTCTCAGGGGGATCCAACTGGCCACTCAATTATCCCTCCAGCACTGCTGCTTGTGGGCACCCAGCCAGCTTTCTCGAGTCTTCACCACACTCCTTACCAGAAAGGTTGTGCCGAAGCTGCTACTTCTGTCTGTCCAAGGCTATAAGGTTTCTCTCTCGCTATTGCTCAGTTGTTTGTTTCAGGTGATTTCTCCACAATTTAGTTGTAATTCCAGATTGGTCCCGGGAGGAGGTTAGTGTGACTTCACTCTTCTGCCAACTTGCGCTATCCTGGAGGAATATCTGGATTTTTAAAAACCATAGTGTTAATGCAAAAATAAAATAAAATTTAATCAAATAGCACCAACACCAGAACTCAGTGAACAGAATTCTATACAAAGTCAAAATGGGACAGCTACCAGCAGAATCAACTCTTATACAAGCCAAATAAAAATGCTAAAACAGGTCACTGACTGAGCTGCCCTCTGGCCATGGAATGAGGTAAACACTGGCTACGATTACTTAGCTCCACTGACCACTCTTGATATGGGCTACTGACAAATACCCTGACATTGACTGATGTCAGAAACCACACCTTGAACTTACTCTAGTCAAATATGCATTACAAATTCTGTTTATATCTAGAGTTGAAATCCTGGCCACAATGTGTATTCTAATATTGTCCACACATGAAATGCTAACTTTGGTCTATGACAGAACTCTAGGGCCCATCACAGGTAATGTCTTAACATGGCAACAGACTGAATATTAAATTTAGACACTGACTGTGCTTTAAGACTGGCTACAGACTGAAGCCTAATGCTGGAACAAGAATAAACTCTAACCACGAATGTTAGTTAAAACTTCACCTGATGAAAGACTGAATATAAATGCTGCTAAAATTATTAATTAGTCTTTCTCCAGGCAACAAAATTAGCATGAACAGTAACTCTTGGCAGAGCCATAATGCTGGCTTTTTGATTCCCAAACCTAGTAATAAAAGTGGTTCCAACAATTACCAAAAACTGAAGTCAATCAGCTGAGCCTTAACTCTAGCAGTGGTCTAAGGTTGATTGGACCTTAGCACTGATCTCAGAATGAGGCCTCTTCCAATAGATGGAATAAATCTTAATACACTTAGCCCTCTGTATCTGAGGTTTCCATATCCGTGGATTCAACCAACTGTAGATAAAAAATATTTGAAAAAAATGGCACTGTCTGGTGTGGCTCAGTGGATTGGGTGCTGACCTGTGAACCGGGGGATCACCAGTTCAATTCCCAGTTGGGGCATATACCTGGGTTGTGGGCCAGGTCCTTGGTCAGGGGCATGTGGGAGGTGACCACTCATTGATGTTTCTCCCCCTCTCTTTCTCCTTCCCTTCTCCTCTCTCTAAAAATAAATAAATAAAATCTTTAAAAAATATATGAAAAAAATGTTTCATTTTTGCTGATGTGTACTATGTAGTTTGGCCTATGATGGTTGCATCTGTACTAGACATGTACAGACTTTTTAGTCATTATTCCCTAAACAAGATAGTATAACAACTATTTACATAGAATTTACATTGTATTAAGTATTATAAGCAATCTAGAGATGATTTAAAGCATATGAGAGGATATGCATAGGTTATATGTAAATACAATGCCATTCTATACAAGAGACTTGAGCTCCCATGGATTTTGGTATCCAAGCGGGAGTCCTAGAACCAATCTCCAGTGGATACTGAGGGAAGACTGTCCCAAATTTTGTACATTGACTTCACAATGAAGCATAATACAGGTCACACTGAACTAATGGCAGTCTCAGAGTGAGTTTTCACACTGGTCAGAAATGTTCTCTGTCAGGAACTACTATAAAGGACACACGGACAAAACCAAGGGGGAGGGTGGAAGCAAGGGAGGGAGGTGGGTTTGGATGGGGTTGGGGGGAGGGGAGGGGAGAAAATGCAGACAACTGCAATTGAAGAACAATAAAGTAATTTAAAAAAAAAAGAAATGCTCTCTGATCCTTGTCAGAGACTGAACCATGACTATAACTCGGGCCTAACATTGATATCAAGATGAGCCCTAAACTTGGTTCCATGTTTATCTAACCAGGGATACACACCAACTTATAAAGATAGCAACAGATTGACTAGGTCTTAACCTAAGCAAAGACTGAAGCCAAACACATTGTTCCATATTATAAACCTGATGACTGGTCAGGACTTGATCTGTACACTGGCCTTCCATAGAGCCTTAACCTTGGCTTAGTAATTGATCTATAAATCTAGCCAGACAGATTTACTCTGGGCCACTATTTCACAAATTCATATTCTTATATTCAAGTATTTTTTCTGGATATATTTTCAAGCGTACTTTCTACCAACATTAGGTCAAGAGTCTCATATTTGTATGTATAAATACACACACACACACACACACATTCTAAGAAGCCTTGCAGAAATATTAGCTGCCATAGCTGAGTATTTGAATTATTAATTTTTATTGATAGTTTTTCCCTAATAAAATATTAGCTCCAGAGAGAAGGGATGTTATTTGTCTTTTTTCTATTTCTCTATTCCTACATATAGAATTATGCCTGAAATGTTGTAGATAATTAATAAATATTTGTTGAATGAGTAGTTAGTTCCTTGTTACCCTTCTGTCCTCTTTTTTTGTATATTCAGTATTTTCTTTTTATTTATTTTTTATTACTTTATTGTTCTTCAATTACAGTTGTCTGAATTTTCTCCCCTCCCCTCCTCCCCACCTCACCCAACCCCACCTCCCTCCCTTGCTTCCCCCTTCCCCCTTGGTTTTGTCCATGTGTCCTTTGCAGTAGTTCCTGAAAACCCTTCTCTCCACAATTCCCTCTCCCCTCCCCTCTGGCTATTGTTAGATTATTCTGAATTTCAGTGTTTCTGGTTATATTTTGCTTGCTTTTTTCTTTTGTTGCTTATGTTCCAGTTAAAGGTGAGATCATATGGTATTTGTCCCTCGCCACTTGGCTTAGTATAATGCTCTCCAGTTCCATCCATGCTGTAGCAAAGCAGGCTCGATGAAGCAGAGGATTGGATCAGCGAGCAGGAGGACAAGGTAGAAAAAAACACCCAGAAAGAGCAAGAACAGGAAAAGAGGCTCAGAAAAAATGAAGAGGGATTAAGGGAAATGCAGGACAACATGAAACATAATAATATCCATATAATACAGATAAGAGAAGGAGAAGAAGAAGAGCAAGGGATAGAAAATGTGGTTGGAAAAATAATGATGGAAAACTTCCCTAATCTGATGAGAGAGAAAGTCACACAAATCCAGGAAACACAGAGTCCCAATCAAGAGAAACCCAAAGAGACCCACTTCAAGACACATCATCATTAAAATGGCAAAATTCCAAGACAAAGAGAGAATCTTAAAGGCAGC
>PVJI01017969.1:0-34383 GCA_004026765.1 Micronycteris hirsuta
GCCGCCATCTGGCAGGAGTCCTGAATGGTCAGTTTCACTGTAATCCTCAGACCCTTCCAATCACCGGTTGAGTTGGCGATGTCATCACCAGCCTTTTTTGGAGAGAGAGACCCAGGGGGCTGATCTTGGGGGCCAGGGCAGACATGGCATGGACTTCCCCGCCAGTGCACCTCAGGTAAGTGACTTTGATCTCATTGGGGTCAAACTTCTGCTGCATGGTTGAGGTGGCTGGTGCCAGATGAACCTGGATTCGGGACAACTGAAGAAAGTTGCACCTTCGCCCCCTCAAAGCTGAAAGCCAAAAGCGGGATGAGAAGGAATCTTGATAATGATTTCGGGAGGTCTGAGGCTCCTAAAGGAAAGACAGTGACTGGAAACCAAGAGAAAAATATTTCAGATTTAAAGAGATTAAAGAAACATGACAATTAAATGCAATATGTAATCTGGATGTGACCCTGAGTTGGGGAAAAATAGTTGCTATAAAGGAAAGCTTTGAGACACATATTAAATAATAGTATTGTCAGTTTCCTGAATTTGATCATTGTATGGGGATTAAACAAGGGAATGTCTTTGTTTCTAGGCATAAAGAGTCATGATATGTGTAATCTACTCAAAAAAGAATCAACAACAGAAAACAGTAGTAGGGATATTATATGCACACTACATGTAATATATGTAAAAAAAGATAAATGTGACAAAACATTAACAATGGCTAATTTATTTTCAAAATGAAAAGTGTAATTAAAATTTCACTCTGAATATCAGAAACTACATTTCAGGATTATCGTGGCATCCAGTGGTTTAAGCCTATTATTTAGCAACATTGAGGGAACTACTAGCAGAAATATGTAAAAGTGTTCCCCCTGGGAAAGGAGACTAGGGTTCAGGAAATGTTTGGAAGAAAATAATAAGTCACTGATAATCCTAAAGAAAATCCTAAAGAAATATGGTTGGCTAGCATCTAGGCCAGCAAAGACCAACAAGGTGGTGTGTGTGTTGCCCCTAATTGGTGCACTGAGCCCAAGGACAGCACAACTGGTAGACTACAGGCCTAGGCTGGGCGCAGAAGGGCACAAGGAACTGGGCTGCAGGCTGGACAACAGTGAAGAGTGTGTCTGAGGAAGAAAAGCGAAACCAATACCTTCCCAGCAAGATGCAGCTAGGAAGACCAGAAGTATTGGGAGCCACCTACACGCATTTCTTGGCAAGGCCGGAATGGGTAAGACGTCTCTGCATGGCAGAAGCGATCATTGGCAGTCCTCCTACAAGTCTATCCCTTTCCCTGCTTGTTTTTGTTGAATAACTGGTGATAGGATTCTTAGATATTGGTACTTTGCTACTGAAGATTGGCACAATTTCTTATGATGTTCCTCGAATGACTTACTGACCACCAAGCCCCTGGCTAATATTGCCCATGAAAAGGTTAAAGAAGAGTAACTTTTGGCAGGCTAGCTCCCAGAACACTGAAGAAGGTCGTTGCCCCTAGTAACGCCTCCTGAACAATTAACACTTGTAAGCTTAAGGTTTATTTAGAGCCACAACCCCCTCAAGATAAGCGAATGTCCTTGACTAAGAACTATCTAACCCAGACTATTCAGCTTGAAAGCAATCGTTTGTTCTCATAGTAAAATCTGAAATGTTCTGTATTTTTTCTAAGTTGCTCATGTAGCCCTTTTTGCCTGGATGATTTGCTACTTGCACCTGCCTTTTTTCCCACACTGATTGTAAGAAACTTCTTTATAAAAATAAAGAGAATTTGGCCTGGCTGGTGTAGCTCAGTGGACTGAGCACGGGCTGGGAACCAGAGGGTCCCGGTTCGATTCCCAGTCAGGGCACATGCCTGGGTTGCGGGCCAGGTCCCCGTGAGGGCCATGTGAGGAGCAACCATACATTGTTGTTTCTCTCCCTCTCTGTCTCCCTCCCTTTCCCTCTCTCTAAAAATAAATAAATAAAATCTTAAAAAAAAATAAAAATAAAGAGAATTTTGCATGGGGTGTCAGTCTGTCAGTCTGACCCCAGAGGCCATGGCTGGCCCAGCCAGATCCCTGAGGCCTGTCCGTCCTACTATACTCCTCAGAGAGTGTATGGAATCGTTCCTTTCGCCTTGCTGTTTCCTCCCTCGGGGACCTGAAGACCAATGGGGCTGGACCTCTGCACAGAAGAACAGGCCTGACCGGTTAAAAGCCAGCAGAATGCATTTTTTTTTTTTAAATTCCTTCTTCCTTTCTGTCCATCTTTTTTTAATCCCTCTTCTTCCCTTTCGTGTATTAATTCCTTATTTCTTATCTCTTTTATTTTAATTTTATTTTTTTAATCTAAAAATTTTTGTTTTAATTCCTTCCTCCTTCCTTTCCGTCTTTCTTTCATATTCCTCCTTCCTTCCTTTCCTTTTTTTTTATTCCTTCTCACTTCCTTCCTTTTTTTTCTCTTATTTTCCCACAGGTGAGGCATTAAAACCTGGAGGTGTGATAGACCAGAGTTAGACCCAAACGGGTCATTCCAAAAAACAGACACAGTGAGACAAATTTCACTTTGCTACTCCACAGAACTTGCAAGGTGGGAGCAGTGAACACCAGTACACTTGCTGGAGGGGGAAATTCACCAACAAAGGAACCAACAACAGAAAATAACAGAAGAAGGTGAAGGAGGTAGTGGAAACCACACTAACCTTAATCCAGGACCGACCTAGATATACAACCAATTGGTGGAGAAATTACCCACAACAAACAACTGAGCAAGAGTGAGAAAGAAGCCTCAAAACTTGGTTCACACAGAAGAATCAGCACAACCTACCCACACCTGCACAACAGAATACAAGGTGTGGTGGACGGAGTGACCCTCAGTTAACCAGCTGGAGGAAAGGATCCACCAAAGAAAGACCCAACAACAATCAAAACTCAAAAACATACAGAGAGACAACATAAACGAAAGTCCAAGACCAGCGAGCTCAGGAGATTAAGGAGACTGCACCACTGAATCTCATGGGTATTCTACCATAGAAGTTCATACCATAAACCCAGGGAGTCAGAACAGATCAATTTAAGAAACAGAGGCTAACAAGAAGAGTCTCACAAACAATAGGAAGACAAAGAAACAATCCCCAAATGAAAGGAAAGGAGGAAGCCACAGAAAGAATGATAAATAAAACAGAGGCAAGTCAACTATCAGATACTGAGTTCAAAGCATTGGTTACCGGGAATCTCAATGACCTCACAGAGAATTACCAGAAACTACAGGTAAACTATAATGAACTCACTGTAAACTACATTAACATGAAAAAGGAAATAGAACTGTCAACAAGGGCCAGGAAGAAATGAAGAATACAATTTCAGAACTGAAGACACAGTAGAGGAAATCAAAAGCAGGCTCGATGAAGCAGAGGATCGGATCAGCGAGCTGGAGGACAAGGTAAAAAAAAACACCCAGAAAGAGCAAGAAAAGGAAAACAGGCTCAGAAAGAATGAAGAGGGATTAAGGGAAATGCAGGACAACATGAAATGTAACAATATCCATATAATAGGGATACCAGAAGACAAAGAAGAAGAGCAAGGGATAGAAAACCTGGTTGAAAAAGTAATGATGGAATATTTCCCTAATCTGATGACAGAAAAAGTCACAGAAATCCAGGAAACACAGAGAGTCCCAATCAAGAGGAACCCAAAGAGGCTCACTTCAAGACACATCATAATTAAAATGGCAAAATTCCAAGACAAAGAGAGAATCTTAAAAGCAGCAAGGGAGAAACAGGAAGTAACATACAAGGCAGCCCCAATAAGGTTATCAGCTGACTTCTTAATGGAAATGCTCCAAACCAGAAGAGAATGGCAAGAAATATTCCAAGTAATGAGAACCAGAGCCCTGCAACCAAGACTACTCTACCCAGCAAGGCTCTCAATCAAGATAGAAGGCCAAATAAGAAGCTTCCTAGACAAAAGAAGTCTAACAGAATACACCTCCACCAAACCAGCTCTGCAAGAGATACTAAAGGGACTGCTTGAAGGAAAGGAAGGAAAAGAGAGAGAGCGGGACACAAGTACAAAAAAATAAAATGGCAATGAATAAGTACCTATCAATAATAACCTTAAACGTAAATGGGTTAAAAGCTCCAATCAAAAGACATAGACTAGCTGAATGGATAAGAAAGCACAACCCACACATATGCTGCCTACAGGAGACCCATCTCAGGACAAAAGACCTACACAGACTGAAAGTGAAGGGCTGGAAACAAATTTTCCAAGCAAACGGACAGAAAAAAAGAGCCAGTGTAGCAATACTCATATCAGACAAAATAGACTTCAAAAAAGGGGCATAAAGGGAGACCCATAAGGACACTTCATAATACTCAAGGGAAAAATCCACCAAGAAGACAAAAACATTGTAAATATATATGCACCCAACATAGGACCACCCAAATACATAAAGAAAATCTTGGAGGACTTCAAGAAAGATATTGACAGCAACACAATTATAGTAGAGAATTTTAACACCCCACTGCCAAAAACGGACAGATATTCCAAACAAAATATCAGCAAAGATATTGTGGCATTGAACAATGTCCTAGATGAAATGGACTTAACTGATATATATAGAGCCTTTCGCCCAAAGAAGCCAAATACACATTCTTTTCAAATGCACATGGAACATTTTCAAAGACAGACCATATCATAGAACACAAAACAAGCCTCAACAAATTCAAGAAGAGTGAAATCATATCAAGTATTTAAATTAGAAACCAACCCAAGGAAACCACCCCAAAACACTCAAAACATTGGAGATTGAATACGATGCTATTAAACAACGAATGGGTCAAGAATGAGATTAGGGAAGAAATCAAAAAGTTTCTGGAAACAAATGAAAATAAACTCACAACAACCCAAAACTTATGGGACACAGCGAAGGCAGTCCTGAAAGGGAAGTTCATAGTGATACAAGCCTACCTAAAAAAAATAGAAACATTTCAAACAAACAACTTAACCCTACGCCTACAAGAACTCGAGGAACAACAACAAAGACAGCCCAGAGCAAGTAGAAGGAAGGAAATAACCAAGATCAGAGCAGAATTAAATGACATAGAGACTAAAAGCACAATTCTAAGGATCCATGAATCCAGGAGCTGGTTCTTTGAAAAGATAAACAAATCCCAGAAGCCTTTAAGCAGGCTCATCAAGAAAAAAAGTGAGCCCTGGCTGGTGTTGCTCAGTGGATTGAGCGCGGGCTGGGAACCAGAGGGTCCCGGTTCAGTTCCCCATCAGGGCGCATGCCTGGGTTGCAGGCCGGGTTCCCAGTGAGGGCCATGTGAGGCAACCATACATTGCTCTTTCTCCCTCTCTCCCTCCTTTCCCCTCTTTCTGAAAATAAATAAATAAAATCTTTAAAAAAAAAAAGTGAGAGGACCCAAATGAACACAATCAGAAATGAAAGAAGAGAGACTAAAACTGATGCCACAGAAATACAAAGGATTGTAAGAAACTACTATGAAGAACTGTATGCCAAGAAATTTGAAAACCTAGGTGAAATGGTCAAATTTCTAGAAAAATTTAATCTTCCAAACCTGAATGAAGAAGAAGCAGAAAGCCTGAACTGACCAACAACAGCAGATGAAATTGAAGCAGTAATCAAAAAACTCCCGACACAGAAAAGCCCTGGGCCAGATGGTTTCAGAGGAGAATTTTACAAAGCATTTAAGGAAGAACTAACCCCTATCCTTCACAGACTGTTCCAAAAAATCCAAAATGATGGAAGACACCCAAACTCTTTTTATGAAGCCAGCATCATCCTAATCCCAAAACCAGATAAAGAAACAGCAAAGAAAGAAAACTTCAGGCCAATATCACTGATAAACATAGACGCTAAAATCCTTAACAAAATATTGGCAAACTGCATCCAGCAATACGTTAAAAAGATTATACACCATGACCAAGTGGGATTCATCCCAGGGATGCAAGGATGGTACAATATTCACAATTCAATAAACTTAATACATCAAATAAACAAAACAAAAAACAAAAATCATATGATCCTATCCATAGATGCAGAGAAAACATTTGATAAGGTAAAGCACGCATTTATGATAAAAACACTTTGAAAAGTGAGAATAGAGGGAGCATTCCTCAACATAACAAAGGCCATATATGAGAGACCTACAGCCAACATCATACTCAATGGGCAAAAACTAAAATCTTTCCCACTAAGATCAGGAACAAGACAAGGATGTCCACTATCACCCCTTGTATTCAACATAGTATTAGAAGTTTTGCTACAGCAATCAGACAAGAAAAGGAAATAAAAGGCATCCAAATTGGAAAGGAGGAAGCAAAAGTGTCATTGCTTGCAGATGACATGATAGTGTACATAGAAAATCCTATAGACTCTGCCAAAAGCTACTCAACCTAATAAATGAATTTGGCAAAGCAGCGGGATACAAAGTCAATATCCAGAAATCAAAGGCATTTTTTATACCAACAAAGAAACGTCAGAAGCAGAAATCAGAAAAAAAATCCCATTTGATATAGCAACAAAAAATAATAAAATACCTAGGAATAAACCTTACCAAGGAGGTAAAAGACCTACACTCAGAAAACTACACAACACTGAAGAAAGAGATTATGGAAGATACAAACAAATGGATACATATACCATACTCATGGATCGGAAGAATAAACATCATCAAAATGTCCATACTAACCAAAGCAATTTATAGATTCAATGCAATCCCTATCAAAGTACCAATGGCATATTTCACAGATATAGAACAAACACTTCAAAAATTTATATGGAACCATAAATGACCCTGAATATCAGCTGCAATTTTGATAAAGAAGAGCAAAGTAGGAGGGATCACAATACCTGATATCAAATTTTATTACAAGGCCATTGTAATCAAAACAGCTTGGTACTGGCATTAAAACAGACAGATAGACCAATGGAACACAAATAGAGAGCCCAGAAATTAACCCAAGTCTCTATGGCCAATTAATTTTCGACAAAGGGAGCAGCAGCATAAAATGGAGTAAAAATAGCCTTTCAACAAATGGTGCTGGGAAATCTAGACAGCTACATGCAAAAAAATGAAACTCGAGCACCAACTTACACAATATACAAAAATAAATTCAAGGTGGATAAAAGACTTAAATATATGTTGTGACACCACAAAAGTCCTAGAGGAAAACATCAGTAGGAAAACCTCAGACATTCCATGCAGCAACATCTTCACTGATATGTCCCCTAGATCAAGGAACATAAAGGAAAGAATAAACAAACTGGACCTCATCCAATTAAAAAGCTTCTGCACGGCTAAAGAAAACAGTATTAAAATGAAAAGAGAACCAACCATATGGGAAAACATATTTGCATGTGATACCTCAGACAAGGGTTTGATCTCCAAAAGATATAAAGAACTAATATGACTCCACTCCAGGAAGACAAAAAAATCCAATGAATATATGGGCAAAAGACATGAACAGACACTTCTCCAAGGAAGACATACAGAGGGCCCAGAGACATATGAAAAGATGCTCAGCAGCGCTAGCCATGAGAGAGATGCAAATTAAAACCACAATGAGATACCACTTCACACTTGTCAGAATGGTCATCATAAACAAATCAACAAACAAATGTTGCAGAGGACGTGTAAAAAAGAGAACCCTAGTATACTATTGGTGGGAATGCAGACTGGTTCAGCCACTGTGGAAAACAGCATGGAATTTCCTCACAAAACTAAAGATGGAGTTGCCTTTGACCCAGCAATTCCACTGCTGGGATTATACCCTGAGAGCCCTGAGACACCAATCGAAAAGAACCTATGCACCCCAATGTTCATAGCAGCACAATTTACAACAGCCAAGTGCTAGAAGCAACCTAAGTGTCCATCAGCAAATGAGTGGATCAAGAAACTATGGTACACTTACACAGTGGAATTCCATGCAACAGTGAGAAAGAAGGAGCTTATACCGTGTGCCATAGCATGAATGAAACTGGAGAGCATTATGCTAAGCGAAATAAGCCAGATGGTGAGGGATAAATATCATATTGTTACGGGGAATTGAAGCGACCAAACTCCTGAGAGGTATGAGTCACAGACCCTTTATTACACGTGTGAACCCTCGGGAGTAAACTCCAAATTGAGAGCCCTGAAAAAAGACATGAACTGGCTTATATACTTTTCTAAAGATACATCGCACACATGGCATTTGGGGGTCAAGTTACAAGCAAGTCTTAAAGCAGCACGTTTGTTACAGAGAATAGATAAGTTTCAAAGATTTATTAAGGTTGTAAAAATATACATAATTTGAGGTGTCATAGGCAAGCAGATTTACTAAGGCAGTGAGATTGCCTCAGAAAAGCAGTTCCCACATCTGCATTCCTAGATAACACTTTAGTGGGGAGGATACATTTGGCCGTCTTCCAGCCAGGCACCGTGGTTGCAAATCAAAGTGAGTTACAGATCAAAAGCACACTTTGGCCATTTGGCCAAAACTGCAGGATATAAAGGGTTAGTTACAGATTACAAGTTTACAAGCAGGGTGAATTTCACTAACATTTCGCCAGGAGTCACAGCTTGCTCTCTAGGCCTGTTTCTATTATACTACTTACTATATTTCTAACAAGACTTATAATATTCTGAGGTTATAATATTCCTATTACATTATGACCTCACCTTTAATTGGAACATAATCAACAGAAGGAAAAAAAGCAAGCAAAATATAACCAGAGACATTGAAATTAAGAACAATCTAACAATAGCCAGAGGGGAGGGGGGTACTGTTGGAGAAATGTTTTCCAGAACTACTATTAAAAATAAAGAAATGTGGTTGATTTAGAGGGATGTTGGGAGACAGCAATCATAAAGTAGGAGCACTGGATTCAGGGAGGATCTAGTGAAATAAGAGTATGCGTTCGCTTTTTATCATAGTAGTAAGAAAACTATGTAAATGCAACCTAGTTGCTGAAACCAATGTCTTGCCTTCTCCACCATAAACAGCTTTGTTGTGCCCAGAGTAGCAGGCACTGAACTAGGATCAGGACAATTGGTTACTGAGTGGAAGGGGCTTGCCAACTGTCTGCAGGGGTCAGGGTTTTAACTAGACCCCCGAGCTCTGGGAAAGCGACCTGTGAGCCCAGCTCTCTTCCTCCTTCATCTTCCCGGGAGTCTCCCTCCCCACGTGGGTTAGCTCAATTGCTCCCCGCCTTGCATCTGTCTACCCAGGACCCCCAGCACAGTCTCCCTCACTTTGAGGTCAACAAAACTAGAAATAAGTAGCCCTTGTCTTCTTGCAGACTTAAATGCTCCGGTCTAATTCCGAGCTTCCGATCCTATTCTGATGACCTAGCTCTGTATCTAAACCATAACAAACTCCACAGACCAGGAATAAAAAATAGAAGTCGGAAAGGAATTCTCGCTGCCCCAAAGCCCTCCGCGCAGGACCAAAGACCCAATAAATCCCACCCACTTGGAGCTTACTCCACCGCCCACCGGAACCGTGAGCCAGAAAACTTGAGCCGGACCGGAACTTTTGCACAGATCCTCGCGCCGGAAAAAGCGCCAGAAAAAGCGCCGGAAATAGCGCCAGAAAATGCGCCAGCAGTAAGCGGGAGGACGTGGTCTTCGTCACGCCCTTGCTTACGGGCGCGGCTCAAATAGTGATAAGTCAATCCCGTAAGGACGTCATGGCGCTCGCTTCGCGGCTGTGGCGCTTTCTGCCTTCTGGGCGGGTTGCTGTCCCGGGGCTTCGGCTTCCGACGGGGGTTACGGCCGGGCGCCGAATGTGCGTGCGGAGACTCAGTGGCTCAGAGGTAGCAGCTGAGTCCTGGCTCACGGGGAGGGCGCGTGTTGGCAGCCGGCGCGAAAAGGCAAGGGTTACCTTCCTGGAAGCCGGCTTTCCTTCCTGGAAACGGAACCGCGCTCCTGGTCTCCAGCCTCTGCCAGCGCTTCCTATGAAAGCTCGTTTTACCTGCATAATGTTGTGGACGCTGTGAGGTGGCCGTTGGATAGTCCGGTTCTGGCGTTTTTGTTAGACTGGCTGGGCCTTGGTTTATTTGTGGAGGAGGATTGGGGGCTGAGGGTAGGCACTGGTACACGTGATATTGCATTTGAACTCGGCATGTATAAAAGCCGTTTTTTGAGTGCCTGCTGTGTTCCTTAGTGGGGGTGGGGGCTGTGTGAAAGAAGGGCTCGACTTCTTTCCTTCAAAGGTTGCCGTCAAGTGGGCAGGTGTTAGGTGACTTGAGTGGAGAGCGGGGGGAGTGGTACTAAGCATGAATGAAATTAGTGAGCTTCAGGTCTTTGAGGCAGAGCATTGGTGAAGTTAAAATTATAGAGTACTGTGATACATAACGTTTCTTGAAGGCTTGCTGTAACCATTGTATTTAGCATTGCCTCAATTAATCTTCATTCCCATTCTATGTAATAGGAAATGTTATTTTAACCATTTTTAAAAAGAGGAAACTGAGGTAGGTAGGGTTAAATAATGTGTCTAAGTCTCACAGCTGGGAAGATGTTGGATTTCGTGGTAGGTTGACCATCTCCCGAGCCCATGAGCTGCTTGTCGTTGCTGGGTTAGAAACATGGGAACTAGAGAAGCAGCATAGAAAAGGTAGAAAAAGACAAGGTCAGAATACGAAAATACAGCACCTTCTTGCTTAACGTGCTCGGAGACATTGCAGGTTTCGCCCCAGGCCACTGCAGTTAAGTGAGTCCTGATTTTTTTGTTTTTGTTTTTTGCTTTTTTTTGCTGTTGGAGGGTCTCTTTGTTAAACTTGAAATACCTGTGTAGCACAATAAGGTGCGGCCCACCTGTGTAACAAAACTGTAAGAATTAAGTTCCTGCTGCATCTCATCAACCTTATAATGGGAAAAAATTATTCCATAACCTGCTCTAATAACATTCTAAGCCAAAGGCAATAACAAAAGTTATCCTCTCCAGGTATATTGAATTTTTAGGGAGTTGTAACTGTGTATTTTTTACCAACTATTCATGTATTCTCAAGCCTTTGTCATTGTAGTTTTCTTTCTCTAAGCATAATAAGGTCAGTAAGTTGAGTTGGAGGTATTTATTTCCCCGGAGTTTGCAGAGTGTGGAGGTTTCTGAGGGGCTGAGAAAACATTTCGTTTGTCTTTTCTATTACCAATCTATATTGTATAACACCCGTCTTGGAATGTTTATTTTTCAACAAATTTGCACTGAATGTTTTCTCTGAGCATAGCTCTGTTCTATGCTGAGGATACAGCGAATGTGAGAAACAAACCTTTTCTCATTTATATTACAAATTGGAAGGAAAAGTGGCCACTTAGTAAATGTAATGAATGGTGGGCGTTAGGAAAAGGGCAGCTAATTTACACTAAACCCGATCTTGAAGGGAGGAAAAGAAAAGGTGTGAGCAGTTAGAGATGAGAGCTACAGCGTGATGAAGACAACAGTATTTTATTTTTTTAAAAGATTTTTTGTGTTTATTTTTAAAGAGAGGGGAAGGGAAGGAGAAAGAGAGGGAGAGAAACATCAATGTGTGGTTGCCTCTCGTGCTCCCCAAACCAGGGACCTGGCCTGCGGCCCAGGCATGTGCCCTGATTGGGAATCGAACTGGCAACCCTTTGGTTTGCAGGCCTGCACTCAATCCACTGCACTACACCAGCTAGAGCAGAACAACAGTATAGGTGTTGAGGTAAGAAAAAGGGGTCTTTTTAAGGAATTAAAAGTGACTGAAGTCTGGAATGGGAGAGTAAACTGAAATAAGGCTAAAAAGTCAGCATGTACCAGGTTTTTAATTAGCTGTTACTACAGAACAAATAATCACAGAACCTAATGGCTTAAAACTGGAGGTGGTTTCTGCTGGTTAGGAGTCGAGGTGAGGCTTAGCTGGGTGCCTCCAGCTCCAGGTCTCTTGTGAGGTTAAGTCAGGCTGTTCAGCTGCTGATGTCCCAAATGAAGGCTGGTGGGGTGCTGTCTCTGTGCTGTGCCCTGTTGGTGGGGCAGTTGGTTAAATATCGTGTTACAGCCCTTGGGGCCCAGGAACGTAGATCTCAGCCTCCAGCGCCTGGTCTAGGGATGTTTCCTGGGCAGTAGCTGCAGAAACTGTGGCAGTGATGTAGAGGGAGAGCGTGATGATAGTGTTCACCCTCCATGGCGTCTGAGGAGGGTCACTGTTGGTCTCTAGATGTGTGTTATATTAGATACTGCCCTTTAGGGTGAAGTTTTAAGCTAAGCAAATAAACCTCTTTCACAGAGAATTCAGCTACCTCTGCAACGGGCTCTGGGGTGGGTGAGTCTGAGAAAGTCTTTTATGCATGGCTTCTTACTTAGCAGTTTCCTAATTGAATGCAAGCCTCGTTGGCCTTCTAAGCAAGATGTTTTGGGGGATTGTCTTTCAGGTGTGGATCTTAAAAGTTGGGGTGTCAGTGTGGGGTTCAAAACCTTTGCTCTTCAGAAAGAATAATTCTCTGATTGTGGATTGCTATGTCAGGAGTGGGGTTTAATGGCAAGACTGTCTCTGCCTTTCCCACCTGTTTCATTGTGGGTTTTTTTTCTTGCTTGATGTGGAGTCCCTCAGCTAGATTTTGGGTTTGTAGCTGTAGATTTGCTGCGTCTGTGGGAGGAGCTGTGTTGGGATCCTCTTCAATTGCCCTTTTGAATGGGAACTTATTGGGGCCATTGTGGAGGCCACCAACCACAGCCAAGTTCTGAAAACTTTGTAAACCTGATTTTATTCTAACGGTTATAGAAACCATGAAAGAGTTTTCAACACATGTTTTTTTTTTTTTTTTAATTAGATTTGCATTAAAAATAACTTTTGTGTAGTGTCAAAAGTAGATAGGGTAGTGAGCCCTGGCTGGTGTAGCTCAGTGGATTGAGCGTGGGCTGGGAACCAAAGGGTCCCGGTTCAGTTCCCAGTCAGTGCACATTTCTGGGTTGCAGGCCAGGTCTCCAGGGAGGGCCATGTGAGAGGCAACCATACATTGCTGTTTCTCTCTGTCTCTTTCTCCCTCCCTTCCCCTCTCTCTAAAAAATAAGTAAATAAAATCTTAAAAAAAAAAAAGTAGATAGAGTAGTGGATGCTGGATGCTGGAGACGAGGTAAGGATCATTGCTATAGGAGAGGTGAGGTGAGCACTGTGGTGGTTTGAACTGTAGTGGGGGCCAGGGGACTGGAAATCAGTGGTTGCAATCGGAGGCTGTTACAGAGATAAACTTATCGGACTCAAAGAATAGATTTGGTATGAGGGTTAGAGGGAAGGGGTCAAGGAAGAGTCTCAGTTTCTGGCTAGAGCACAGTGTGTGGGCAGCGGTTTGGGATAGGACTACAGAAGGCAATCTGGAGGCTCAGGGAGGAGATGAATTACGTTTCAGACTATTTAAGGTGAATGTGATGACGTGGCCAAGGTGACTTGTGGAATAGACCGTAGTTGGACAGGTTGGGTGTTTACCTTCTGAGGTCAGGGCTGGAGATACAGATTCAGGAGACTTTACCACATAGTTCTAAGTAATACTGTGGTAATAGTAAGACCAGAAGTAGTCCTGGTACTGACCACAGAGGAATTCCAACATTTAAGAGGAGGAGTAGCTGGCAGGAAGTTAGGAAACCAAGAGATGGTGGTGACACCTTTCTTTTTATCTAGCGATGAGTTTGTATTTTTGAAGTCTTCATAGCTTGAGGTTAGTACAATTAATGTTGAAGAAGAGACATTTTTAAGAGATGGCTTCTATTGTTCAACAAATGTTTTTGAGAACTCATTATGTGCAAGGCATTCTGTTGGGTAAATGAGGGGAAATGGCACATTCTAGCTGTCTCAGTCTCACAAGTTGTTAGCATTTTGGAGTGTCACTGAGTCCTGATTCTTTTAAGTGATTTTTTTTTTATTTCAGAAACATGATTTTATCTACTTTCCGAGAGGTGAACAGAGAGGTGTGCTTACAGTAATGGAACTTACTGCACACTGTCCCTTTATTTCGTAATTTACAATAAGGCATGTAAATGCCAGCTGCCTAATAGTGCATTACTCCCTCTAAGAAAGCCAGAATATGGTTTATTCAACATGATGTCAGCAAAGAGAGTCGAACACCCTAGATCAGGGGCGTCAAACTCATTTTCACCGGGGGCCACATCAGCCTTGCAGTTGCCTTCCAAGGGCTGAATGTAATTTCAACTCCTTAACACTTAAGGAGTAGTTACATTTATTCAGGCCTAAAATTATTTTGGACCTTGGAAGGCAATCGCGAGGCTGATGTGGCCCCTGGTGAAAATGAGTTTGACACTCCTGCCCTAGATGTACAGTTTCCTCAAGTCCATGCAGCCTTTTCTGCTATGTGATCTACCTGCCAGAGCTTGGGAGCTAGGAGATTCCCTGATAAAATCTTAGTCTTTTTCCTCTTCTTTTATTTTTTAAAGAGAGAGGAAGGGAGGGAGAAAAAGGGAGAGAAACATCGATGTGCGAAAGATGCATCAGTTGGTTGTCTCTCACGTGCTCCCCAGCTGGAGACCTGGCCTGTTACCCAGACACACGCCATGACTAGGAATCAACTGAGACCTTTTGGTTTGCATGCAGGCGCTCAATCCACTGAGCCACACTAGCCAGGGCCCTCTTCTTTTTTTTCCTAGGTACCACCATCACCATGTGTGTGCGCACACGCATAATCACTCACATCCTCTGCCTCACCCCATCTTCTCTTAGTTAAATAAAAATAGACACAGAAAATTCAGTGTTAAAAATGGGACTACATCAAATTTAGTTTTACTACTTTGTTGTTGATGTGTTTTGAATCCAGTTGTGTGCAATATCCTGAATATTCATGCTCAAGAAAGTAAATATACAGGCCCTGGCCAGGGTAGCTCAGTTAATCGGAGTGTCATCCAGATATGCCAAAGTTGTGAGTTCAGTTACCCGTCAGGGCATATACAAGAATTGACCAATAATTACATAAATAAGTGAAACAACAGATCGATGTCTGCCTGCCTTTCCCTCTACCCCCTTTCTTTCTCTCTAAGATCAACAAATAGAAAGAAAGTAAAGAAAGCACTCAGCAAGCTGCAACATGCCAGATTCTGCATTTCTACTCTAAATACTTACGAGAAGTTAAACTGGATCAGGTGTGGGATGGGAGAGAGTAAAGAACCACTCTAGGGTTGTGTGTTTTGTTAATCTGCATAATCAGAAGAATTAGGTTGTCATTTACCTTGAAAGGGAAAACAGGAATGGAGTTAGGGAGATGATAGCTGTCTTGGCTGATGAACAGAGATAAGTGTCGTACTTAATGTGGAGAGAAGTGTTGACTAGGTAGGATTCTGAAGTTTAGAGGAGACATTCTGGCTCTGATTACATGTGCTGGTTTTTGGCATGTTGATGGCATTTAAAGTCATAAAGTGCAATCACCAGGACGATACAAATAAAAGGAGGTCTGTGACTAAGCTCAAGACTCACCTGGTCAGGGAGGTATTGGACAGATGAGGAACCAACCAAGAAAGACAAGCTGTTGTTGAAATAGGAAATTCAAGAGTAGTATTTCGAAAGCCACGTGAATAATGTGCTAAGAGTTAGAACAGCGTGTGCTGAGGAAAGAGGCTAGATTGGTTACAGAGAACCAGTTCATCTTGACTGTGCTGATGCATGGTTTTGTAGGTTTGTATGGTGTCATAATTGGTACACGCTATGTATATGCCATTGATTGTGTGTCACATATCTCAGTATACTGGTTTTTCAAAATCAGACATCCAGCCCTGACCGGTGTAGCTCAGTTGGTTGGTCCTCCTGCAAAGCAAAAGTTCGCTGGTTCAATTTGTGCTCAGGGAACAAGCCTGGATTGCGGTTCAGTCACCAGTCCGGGCATGTATGAGAGGCAACTGATTGATGTTTCTCTTCCTCTCTTTCTCTCCCTTCCTTTCTCTCTAAAAATAAATCAATAAAGTCTTTTTTTAAAAAAACAAAGAAACATTCATTCATGATTTAAGAAAAAAACAGAGGAGGGAATTAACCACTGTCAAATGCTGTTAATGGTCAAGTAAGAGGAGAAGTGAGAAGGGCCATGGGAAATGGAGCGCCCTTGGTTACCAGTCAGATACCTGTAGTGGAGTGTGGGCTCTAAAGAGAAATAATGGAGGGAAGAGGTGCAGGTCTGAGTACAGATGACTTTTTAAAGAGTTTTGCTGAAACGAGAAGTTAGAAAATGAGACTGAAGGGAGATGTGGTCAGGAGGAAGTTCTTTGCTATAAGAAGAGAAAGATCCAGCTTACCAACATGGTACATACAGCTTGTTATTATACAGGTGGAAATGAATCAGCAGAGAGGGAAATACTGATGCTCCATTGTCCTGGGAAAGGGGTAAGACCTACACATGCCTTCTTTCCTGTTGGTTTTGGGGATTTTGGCCGTAGTCATGAAAAGTAATTTCTAAATCTGTTTGGATATACTCTATATTTATTCATTGTTTACTGAAAACTGTGGGTTTGTAGATCACTTTTAAAGATATCTGAAAGCTATTTCCACTTTTTATGTGTACTAATTATCATATTTAATACTTTTCATCTTGTGTAGTCTTGAGACTGATACTATATTGTTTTGGCCAAAAAGTCTGTATGTTTTTTCCGTACAGTGGCTGTAGTAGTGCTTAGTTATCTTTAACTTCATTCAAAACAATTTTGTTAATTTTATTGTGACAGCTGTCATATCTGCATACATTTAAAAAAAATCAAAATTGGTGAATTTTTGTGTATCCATTTTAATGTTGAAGAAGAAAGATATGCAACATTTTCAGTGTATTATGCTTTATTTTTTCAAGAAAGGTAAAAATGCAGCTGAAGCACAAAGAAGATTTGTGCAGTGTATGGAGAAGGTACTGTAACTGATCGAACGTGTCAAATGTGGTTTTCTAAGTTTCTTGGTACTATTGACATTTTGGCCAAAACATTTTTTTGCTGTGGGGCCATCTCATGCATTGGAAGATGTTTAGCAGCACCCCTGGCCTCTACTCCCTAGAAGCCAATAGCGGGACATAGCTGACATACTCAAAATTTCCAAATCAGTAGTTATTGGTGAAAGTGAAAAATGTGTCTTTAAAACAAAAGGAAAAAACTAAACGGACTTTTGGGCCAACCCAAAAAGTTGGTGTCTTACATTTTTTTCAAACAATTACACTGTCAATGCCTCCTCAATCTAGTACTTAATCAGCATGACAGATGTTTAGATAAGCTACCCCCCTTAGCTGTTATAAATCTTTTCTTAACAGGATATGCTCTCCCTATAAAGTAATAATGTGAAATAGTTTCACTGAAGAATTTGATGAGGTAAATTTTAAGCAGTATTATTAGGATTGATTGCTTTGGGAAAGGGGGAGAAAAGTGATGTACTTTTTTTCTTGGTGTAGCAGTTGTTTCAAATTTTCTGTTTGATGACCTCTGACCATAATTGTTTCCACAGGTGATAGGAAACCCAGGAGCTTGCAAAAGAACCCTTATATTCTCAGCCTTGTCTTATTTGGGTTTTGAAACTTACCAACTTCTTTCTTCGGCTGCTGTGGTTCATGCCACAGCGAAAGGTAAGTCAGTTAAACATCTGGCTAGACCTCTTAGTGGTTTATCCTGGTCATTTTGGGGTTAATAACTTAGTTATTTTTTTAATACATTTTGAAATTGAAGTTGTTAATAGGCTAGATTATTTCCTGCTTTCCTCTACATGTCAGTCTGATATATTTTAATCACTGCAGCTCCTTCAGTGAGAAATACTATATTAATACATTATAATTTTAATAGGACCATTGAGCTAAGACTGGTACCTTTTTTCCCTTTTATTTTCATTGTAGACATTATTACAGATATCCCCATTTTCCCTTTGCTCACTCCACTCATTCCCCCCACACTCTTCCATGACCATCACCAAACTGTTGTGTCTGTGGGTTATGCATATAATATGTTCTTTGTGATACATTTTTAAAGGGCTGAGGGGTTGTGGTGGGAACAAAGAATATCCTACAGAGACCGTATCTGGTCCACAAAGCCTAAAAGTTCTTACTCTGTAGATGTGTATAGAAGAAGTTTGTCAATCCCTACTTTATAATGATACAGTGATTCTTTTGTTTCCTTATTGCTAAAGTGTTAGAGCGTCTTGGTACAGTTAAGAAAGGCTCAATTACTTTGAGATAGAACTAGTACTTAAATTATAAAGAATTCAGCCCTGGCTGGTGTGGCTCAGTGGATGGAGTGCTGACCTTCGAACAAAAAGGTCATTGTTTTGATTCCCTGTCAGGGCACGTGCCTGGGCTGTGGGCCAGGTCCCCAGTAGGAGGTATGTGAGAAGCAACCACACATTGATGCTTCTCTCCCTCTTTTTCTCCTTCCCTTCCCCTCTGTGTAAAAATAAATAAAATATTCTAAAAAAAGAATGCAGTTTGGTACTAAATATCAAATAACTGTTTGAAAGTACAGAACTTATGTCACATTTCTTATTTATATTCTGTAGATAAATAAACATTAAGAATTGTCATATTTTAAAAATTAAATTTAGTTAAACAAGTTGTGTACATAGACAGAACCAAAATTTCAGCACATTAGACAAAGTCTTTTAATTGATACGTTAAGGTTTTTTTCACAGGACCCACTTTTTAATCAAGAAGGGAGTTGGGGAAGGAAGCAGAAATTTGATTTTGAATAGCTGTTCATATTAAAGTTCTGGTACATGAAGAATTTCAGAAAATTAGCTAATTTACTAGTTACTGATTTTATCTGTGAGTATTCTTTATAAAGCAGGTAGCTGAGAACTGCTGTTTATATCTTTGTTTTTTTGTAATGTATCATTTTCATGAAGGATAAAATAGAGGACTTGGTTCTGTCACTGGCCCAATGACATATTTTGGCAAATAGAACAACTCAGCTTTTTAAAACTCCGTAGACTTTTCACCACAGCTCCAGTATTCCCAACTTTATAAAGTTGTTAGGATAAATATGTTATCACATTGTAATACTAATTTTTAAAAACCTTATCCTTGAGAGATGTGTTCAGTCTACAGCCATACCACCCTGAACATGCCCGATCTCGTCTGAGAGATGTTCTCAGTGGTTGACCTTTTAAGATCTGTGTGTGTGTTCCATTATAACAGTATTTTTTAATACTGTTATAAGCTGTTATTATTTATTTATTTTTAGACAGAGGGGAAGAGGGGGAGAAAGAGAGGGACCTTCGTCCTGTCTGGTTGCCTCTCTCACACCCCCTGCCAGGGACCTGGCCTGCAACCCAGGCGTATTACCCTGATTGGAAATCGAACCAGTGACCTTTTGGTTCACAGGCCAGCGCTCAATCTGCTGAGCCACACCAGCCAGGGCTATAATACTAATTTTGGAAAAGATGCTCACCAAGTTAAATTTTTTCCAAGTCTAAGTGTCAGCAGAAGTTAGAACTCTTATCTTTTTTGTGTGTCTCTCATGCTTAGTTTGTGTGTTAGCACCAACTCATTGTGGAACTGAGTACAAAGCATTTATGCTCCTGAAAAACAAAATAGGGCACTTCGAAAGGCAAAACCCAAATTACTTTTAGCCCTTAATGATCGTGGTCCATTTTCTTCAGACCATGATCTTTTAATTTTTTCTTAATCCTTGCCCAAGGACATTTTTATTGATTTTAGAGAGAGAGGAAGTAGGGGTGGGGGAAAGAAAAAGAAACAGCGATATGAGAGAGAGACATTGATCGGTTGCTTCCCAAATGTGCTCTGATAGGGGATTGAACCCACATCCCTTTGTTGCAAGGGATGATGCTCCAATCAGCTGAGCCACCCAGCCAGAGCAGACCATGATCTTAATGACATAAAATTGCTGCATGTTCAGTAACATACAAATAATTTAAGATCACCCCGGCTGGTGTAGCTCAGTGGATTGAGTGCGGGCTGGGAACCAGAGGGTCCCGGTTCGGTTCCCAGTCGGGGCACGTGCCTGGGTTGCGGGCTGGGTCCCCACTGAGGGCCATGTGAGAGGCAACCATACATTGCTGTTTCTCCCTCCCTTCTCTTCTCTGAAAATAAATAAATAAAACCTTTAAAAAAAATTTAAAAAAAAATAATTTAAGATGCTAGACCCCAGTGAGGCCCACCTGACCTGAGTGTGGCCCTGCACAGTCTCAGGGTAGAGGCAGTCTTGCTGTCACCTGTTTCCTTACTCTGCAAGCCCCCTGTCCACTCTCTTTCTCCACCTCTTGTGTGAGAATGGGGAACTGGGCCCCAGGACTTCTGTGGGCCAGCTGGAGGTGCCCGCTTGCATCAGCCCCCTGTCCCTGCAGGCAAGACCTGTACAAATGGCAACTGTCGGGTGTAAGCTTATGAAGCATTTTCCTTCACAGTGTTACATAACAGACCGGGGGGGTGGGGTGAGGCGGGTAAGCAATACTATTACCAAAAGGAACCCCCCTTTTTCTCCGGGGGTCCCCTCCTACCTACTAGGTTCACCTAGCTTGTCGCCAGAGGAAAGACATCTCTCAATGCCAGAGACTAGTGAAAAGGAAAGGAATTATTTATTCAAAAGTTATACAGGCTTAGAGAAATGACTTAATGTCTTCTTTAAAATACTAAAGTTCTTTAGCATACCCACAAATGCACACAGTCCTACCTTCTCCCCTTTGCCCAGTCCGGCGTACCTATCTCAGGAAAAGAAGTAAAAGTCTGTGATTTAGGCTTCCGGCACCATCAGCTGGGTCGCTGCTGTGATCTCCAGTTAATCCAAAGCCATGTGGCACCTTCTCATGGCCCACCAGCAAGAGTCCTTTCACCCCTTTTCTTCCTGGCAAAGCCTCTCTTGCTTTGTAAGTCACGTGGCAAAAGGGAGCACCCCAAAGCCATGTTCTCTCTCACCCAAGCCGAGGGGTTCCCCACCTTGGCATGGCTGCTGTGCCTGGGTTTAAATCCCAGAGCCAGTCTTCTTCTGCAGCCCCATATCTGACTCCTCCTACAATTAGTTACACCTGCCAGCATTCCCATATTCTTCCAGCTTTACTGGGCTGCCATAGTAACTGTGGGCAGATGTGGCCCTATGGCATGGAGCCAATCATCTCCAAGCTCTCACACAGGTGCTGTAACCAGGGGGAGTTGCTTCCCTGTTACATCTTGGGTGGAAGTCACTTCCATCCCCCTAGCTCAAAGCCTGGCCACAGCTATTCAACATATCTACGAAACCAGCTAAAGGCTATAGATATGTTAAATGACCATGCTAGAGGTTAGCTGCAAAGCTGCTGCTGTACAAAACAGCTCTGCACGGCCCTGCTCCCTGTGTCCCATCCCCCCAGCTCAGACTTGTGGGGGTGAGGACATCCTATATATGTATTTTTCTCTGATATTTCCTGAACACCTCGAGTTCCAGACCCCATTATAAATCCCTATTTGGGGCTCCCCTCTTGGCTGCACCCAGTTACAAGAGGAGACCATTCATTGCAGGAACTGTCATATGGCCTCATCAGTGCCATCAGCACCTTTTGAAAAGCTGCAGTGATGAACTTGGCTTTGTGATGTTGATGAAGGCAGGCTGCAGGGTGGCACATTGGGTCTTCAACCAGGCTGTCCTTTCCTGTTCCCCGGAGAGGTAACCTTGTCACTGGAGACTCCAGCCTGGTGATCGTCTCAGCAAGCTCACACCCCAGAGAAGGAAAAATGTGCCCTGACATAGGTGAAACGTATCCATCTTAAATGACTCCTCTTGTTGCCCTTGCTGCAAACTGAAAGTGTTTCTAGTCCCATGGACGTACTCATGTATGTAGCCTGAAGTATGTTCCTGAAAATCGCCACTGGAAGTGGTATAATCTAGACACTGCCTGTGTCCATTTCTTATTGGGCAGAGGCTTGGTGCCCATTGTGACTGCTGTTGTGGAAGGATCCCTGGAAGGCATGGAGACACAGAACACCTGTGTGCAGTGAAGCAAATGTTTCTGTTGTTCCACTGAAGGATCTGAATTCAGTTACAGGGTCAGGAGAAGACCCTTAGAAGTGGGAAAATGTCCACAAAGAAGTGATCACCTGTGGCTAGGAGATGGTGAAAATTAAAGGGTTTCCTAATTGGGCTTTTGGCTCATCTACAGTTGATTGAAGGGGAGCATTTTGAAAAGTCTTAGAATTTTCCATCATTGGTAAGGGTCTCTGGAATAAATGTATCCTGGGAGAGAATGGTATCACAAAGATGACACTAACCCCTGACAAGGAGGCTCGTTTGAAAAAGATTGCAGAAAAACTGGGAAATTCAAAAGGAGGTCAAGCTTTATAGTTATTTAAAGCTACCATTCTGAACTTATTGAAGAGATGGTAGTTACAGGATTATATACCAAACATTTGAATAAACTTAAATTCATAAAAGTAGGAAAAAAATGAAGTAGAACGACTTAGCACTTCAGCTTTTTTATTTAGTCTACAGGTGCTGGATGTTACTTATTTTTTACAGTTCCTAAGTGACTGCAGCAAAGATGTTTCTGGTACTTCTAATGTACCAGTACTAGCCTTCTGTATGTATGCAGTTGTTATTTGGCCACAAAGTATATATGATATATGTGCATATTGTGTTACAGAAGTTCTGATTCCATTTATCCAGTACATACTAATGCATTCATTTTGGCTGACTTATACCTATGTTCATTTATATGCTCTTCAAAAGAAGGCATAACTTCTTCTACAATGTAAAAATAAGAGTATATATAAGGGGGAGCCAAAAATAAACTGGAATTACCATGTTTTTCAGACTATAAGACACACCTAGGTTTTAGAGGAGGAAAGTAGGGGAAAAAAATTTGAAGCAAAAATGTAAAATATTTAATAACATAAATAACATAATATTCCACCAATGTAAATGTAAACAGAACTCAGGTAAGCTACAATCGGACCATAAGACGCACCCCCATTTTCCTCCCAAATTTGGACGGGGATGGGATGGGGAGGTGCATTTTATAGTCTGAAAAATACGATAATAAAAAATTGGGTATTTAGTCTTAAATGCTTAAACTCCAGTCGCCTTCAAAGTACTCTCCATTTGATGCAGTACACCTAATTGAGACTTTTTTCCACTGCTCAAAAGTTTCTGAACTCGTCGATTTTGATGCCCTTTAGTGCTTCTATCATTTTTTGTTTCGCTTCTTCCAAGTAAGCAAAACATTTCCCTTTGAGGAATTTTTTCATCTGGAGAAACAAACAAACAAAAAAGGTAGCTCAGGGTAAAATCGGGTGAATAGGAAGGGTGGGACGCAGAGGTCACAGTTGAGCACTCAGCACCTTGTGGGCAGGTGCGCCCCTAAATTATTCATCATGAAATCAGCAAACTTCCCCTGGCTGGTGTAGCTTGGTGGATTGAGCGCAGGTGGCGAACCAAAGGGTCGCTGGTTTGATTCCCAGTCAGGACACATGCCTGGGTTGCGGGCCAGGTCCCCGGTGGGGGCCATGTGAGAGGCAACCACACACTGATGTTTCTCTCCCTCTCTTTCTCCCTCCCTTCCCTTCTGTCGAAAAATAAATAAATAAAATCTTAAAAAAGAAAGAAATCAGGAAACTTGTTGAAAGAGTCTTCAAAAAAATTCACTGAAGCTGAATGCAGCCTCACGACAATGCCAGCTAGCACGCTGATACAGATGGGTTGTTAGAACACTCACCTGGAGGGGGAAGCCTGTACAAGTGGCCTGCCCTCCAGAAGATGATTCAGTTTTTATTTTGGTTGCCCCTTGTACATGCAGAAATAACTCAATGTTTTAATCCTAGCACTAAATAAAACCTTGGAAAAAATTAACATTTTAATAGTCCAAGGTATACCTTATTCTGAAAACTGAAATTCTTTGTAATAGAGATTTTAATAGAATCTACCCTGTGTTTTAGAATCCTTTCTCTATTTTTAACCATATTTTGACCACTTGAAATGTTATGCAAAGAAAAGTATGGATGTTTGTTTAGCTTTCCTTGATTTTCTTTAACTTTGTTTCCTTAAACAAAACATTATTTTGTAATTAGTTGATTGGCATGTTCATTTAATTTGTTTATGAGACCAGGATGTATCCTCGGAAAAAAAAAGGTCAATTATTGATAAATTATAGAAACCCTTTTTTTTTTAGTAACTTAGATAATGATCCAAATTTGTGTGAAAATATAACTTCATTGATCCTTACAAATTTTCCTTTGTTATCTCTCTCCTTTCTCTTTCCTATGCTGTGATTCTTATTTTTCATGTTTTTTGAAATTGGTCTTCAAATAATTCCATTCACCAGAACTTCTGCTTAATTCTCTTTAAACCTGCTTCATGCTCATTGAAACCAATTAATTTTTTTCTCCAGTTATGGGATTAAATCATTGTGAATTGAGCCTTTTTTAGAACTTAATCTAAGGGCATAATATGTTTTTTGACATTCTAGTTGGATGGGATTGTGGGACTCATTTTTTAAGGCATTGTCTATACTTACCGCTAGATTGTATCAAATACCTACTTGTCAGCAGTAATTGAAACACTCCGTTAATAAGTTTATTTCCTTAAAATAGACAAAATTTAAAGCCCCTCGAGATATGCTAGTGTGAGAGAGAGAGTTCACTTTTAAAATACTTAAAAGTGGCTCAACCTGCATGACTTTCCTAAGTCACTTCCATTGTCCCTTCACTTACTGTCTTGATTTCTTTTTATTGAAGATCCTTTAGAGCTGAGGTCAGTGCTCCTCTACATGTAACCTTGTGTTACTTTAGGGTGCTTTTTGGAGGTACTGTCTACAGTCCTGCTCGGGATTATTGGTGTGAAAAAATTTTCCTTAAATTTTAAGATGTTGCCAGTGCTTAGACCCATTTAGATACTCATTTTCTGCGAAGTCTTCTACTGAGAAACTTAAGAAATAGAGCTATTTTACCTGCTTAGAGTAGTATTCATCCCTGTCCAGATGCCTCTCACATGCCTTAGAGTGTACTCAGCAAGTAAAACTAGAAAACCTAAGTTTACTAACTTATACATGTAGTCACATCATTGACTCTTTTTACAGTGACTTTTTTTTTTTTAAGATTTTATTTATTTGTAGAGAGGGGAAGGGAAGGAGAAAGAAAGGGAGAGAAACATCAATTGTGTGGTTGCCTCTCATATGCCCCCTACTGGGGACCTGACCCACAACCAAGGCATCTGGGACTCAAACTGGTGACCGTTTGGTTCACAGGCCTGCATTCAATCCACTGAGCCACACCTGCCAGGTTTTTTTTTTCTTTTTTTTTTTTTTGAAAAATTAAAAATTCATTTATTGCACATATTTGTTTTAGGCTAAATTTAAAATTTCACTGTACAGTTGTGAGTGAATATCTCAGTTTATCTTGAGATATGTATTGATTACTTATGTTGAAGAGTAATTTTTAAAATTATACTGATTATGCTATTACAGAAAAAGTAATTCACTTTAAAAGTTTAGTCCATTTTATAGAATATGTTCTCTTTATGTCAGTAACAGCTTACTTTTAAATATTTTCAGGAAAAGTGCAGATCATTAAACAAGTAAAAAAACACACAGCTGATTTACAGAGATGTCAGTGATCTACATGCTCCCACCTTAGTGCCTATGTGAGTCTGTAGTATCAGAGTAAGTGCATCTTTTCTTATAAATTACACACTAAATGGTTTTAGAAATTTCTGTTTACAGTCAGGAAAAACAGCATTTTTAAAATCTGGATACTATAGCTTATGGTATTGTACTATAGAATAAAGAAATTGGAGATAAGTGATTTAAGAAGTTATAAACGTATAATACAAATAAGTTAATTATTTAAAATTATTCACTAGATTTCTACATTTAAAAAAAGTTACACAGGTGATGAATGTAGAGTTCCTGCATCATGTTAAGGACAGTATCTCTCTATCAGGCTCCTCTGGGTGTGGAAGATAAAATCAATGAATAGAATAAAGTGTGACTTTCCTACTTACACATGCCATGTACACATTCTAATATGCCAAATTAGTATATTTAATACTATAAACAAGTTTCCATGCACTTAGTGACACTATCTTCCAGTTCATAGTTTAGAAGCCTCTAATGGGTCCCACTCTGTTCATGTCAAGGAGTCAGCAGGGCTGTGTTTTTTTGGAGGCTCGGGGGGAAAATATTCCTAGTGTTTTCAGCTTTTAAAGTCTTTCCACATTCCTTGGCTGAAAACCCCTTTCCTCCCTATTCATAGCCACAATCATATCACTCTGATCTCGACTCCATTGTCATACTTTCTCTGACTTTTTTCTTCTGCTTCCCTTGCCCACTTTTAAGGACTTTTGTTATTATCCTGGGTGCAGTTGTTTAATCCAAGATCATTTCCTATTTTGAGGTTAGCTAGTTGGCAACCTTAATTCCACCTATAAATTTAACTCCCCTTTATTATGTAAGCTATACATTTTCATAGGTTCCAGGGATTAGGATGTGGACATGATAAGGGTCACAGTTCTGTTTACCACAAAATATTGACTAAGAATGTTAAGACTATTACTTAACTCTTTTTTAAAAGATTCTTTGGGTTGTTATAACCTAAATTTGGAGGATGGGCCACTGCTAAAAATATAGAATAAAATGGAAGCAACTTAAGAAAATTAACCAATTGTGTGATTATTACTGGGTTAGCCAAAAAGTCTGTTTAGTATTTTCCTTAAAAGACACATTTTCATTTTCACTAATAACTTTATTGATTTGGAAATTTCAAGTATGTCGGCTATCTCCCACTATTCGCTTCTAGGGAGTGGAGGCCAGGGGTGCTGCTAAACATCTTACAGTGCATAAGACAATCCCACATGAAAGGATTATTTGGCAAAAATGTCAGTAGTACAAAGAAACTTCGCAAACCACTTTTGGCAGGTTTAGTCAGTCACAGCACCTTCTCCATACACTGCACAAATCTTTTTTTGCATTTCAGTTGCGTTTTTACCTTTCTTAAAATAATAAAACATAATATGTCAAAAATGTTGCATATTTTCTTCCATCTTCAATATTAAAATGGATACACAAAAGTTCACCAATTTTTATTTTTTTTAAATGCACGCTGATATGACAGCTGCCACAATACAATCTAACAAAATTGTTTTGAATGGAGTTAAAGACAACTAAGCACTGCTAGAGCCATCGTATAGAAAAAAATAAAACTTTTTGACTAACTCAATATTAAAGTGTAGCACCTAAGGAAATTGAATTAAGATTAAAGAAGAAAAAAAAAGACTAAGGGTTCCTTTGCTATTGTTATTTAGTTTTTCTTAAACTAGTATGATTATATCATGGTGTTAACAATAAAAAATATTTCGTGTGGTTTTATCATTCATTTTTTCTTTTTTGATGATTTAGGTTTTAATATTTCAAAAATTTAACCTCAAATACACTGATTAAAGCATTCCAAGATACATAACAAAGTGAACTCAGTACATTGGAATGTTGGTTCATTCGTAGGATTGACTAATAAGCACCTTTATAAAAAGCAAAATTCAGTGTCTCTGTTCTTTAGTAATAATTGAAATATCCTGAAATTCACATTTAATTTTTTCTAGTAACTAGTCAACTTCAGAGCCTTACACACTCTGTAAGGTTTATGTGTTTGGGGGTAATGTCTAATCTAGTTCATGTGTTGGTTGGAGTATAGTGTGAATCAGGTAAGTTTCAGATTCTCTATATAGTTAATTTCATCTAAGTTTTTGATGACAGATTTGACTCTTTTTCTGTAAAGTATCCGTGTAAGTCAGGTCATAAAGCGAATCTAGTAAAACAGTGTGATTCAGTACATGCAAATTAATAATTTTCAATACTGTAAGTAGATGTTGTATCATCATTTTCTACAGTAGATGGTACTTAACAGTGGCAGCATCAAAGACTGGAGGACAAGGGTACCATAACTTGTCACAGGAAGTTCTTTTTCTCATTTTAAAAACTATACCAATTTTAGTACCAGAAAAGGTTGTCTAATTTTTTATTTTCCATGGTATAAATAAATCACTGACTATGATAGCTTCATAATTATTTCTATTACACTTGTGTTTAGATACTTCAAGATTTTGGATCTATCTAATTTTCTTTGCTTATATATGAGTTTGTGTTTCTTAGAACTATTGCCATCTGGATTGGGAAGACCTACTTTACTGTCTTATTTTCACTTATAGTCTATAGAGTTGAAGAAATACTACAACAAGCAGACTATCTCTATGAAAGTGGAGAAACAGAAAAACTCTATCAGTTGCTGACCCAGTACAAAAAAAGGTGAGCAGAGTGTGACGGGCCTGTGTTTGTGGCTTTCTCAACATTCTCATGTTATTTAACACTTAAAATGAATCTTAGTGCTGCGAGTCTTTAGTGTTTTAAAGATTTTTACTTCAAAATAATATTTCTTTTTTTAAAAGATTTTATTTATTTTTACAGAGAGGGGAGGGGACGGAGAAAGAGAGGGAAAGAAACATCAGTGTGTGGTTGACTCTCAAGTGCCCCCTACTGGGGACCTGGCCTGCAACCTAGGCATGTGTCCTGACTGTGAATGGAAAAACAGCGACCTTTTGGTCCACGGGGCGGTGCTCAATCCACTGAGCCATACCAGCCAGGGCCAAAGTTACATTTCTTTAGAGTTTCATTTGTAGCAGGCTATTTCTTTCTTACGTTAAATGATTCACAAATGCTGCATGTATGTCATTGATTTAGAAAAGGTTGTTCTACTTATTATAGTAGAATATTGAAATACTTTTTCTATTTTGTTAGTTTGCTTTAGATCATACAAGTTGCCAGATATCTTTATGTCCTCTGTATCTAATGTTTTTCATTTCTTATAAATTAATCTCTTATAGGTATAAGATTTTAATGAATTCGGGTGGTTATATGACTCCACTGAATGGTATCTGTGTATCATGTTAGAAGCTCAGTTTTTTTTTTATTTTTTTTATTTTTAGACAGAGGAGAAGGGAGGGAGAAAGAAGAGAAACATCAATGTGTGTGATTGCCTCTCGCGTGTCCCCAACTAGGAACCTGGCCTGCAACCGAGGCATGCGCCCTGACTGGGAATCGAACCAGTGACCCTTTGGTTCCCAGGTCTTGGCTCAATCCACTGAGCTACACCAGCCAGGGCAGAAGCTCAGTCTTTAGAGAAACTAACAATACCTTCTTAAAAAAAAAATAGTTTACATGTTTAGTCCAGAGTATCAGTGTGTATTCATTTGGGGGGAAGATAGAGGTGGGGTAGATCCAGCCTTATAAAGTGAGTCAAATAAGGCATTTCCAGGTCACTGATTAACCTCATCTCCTATTCTACTGCCATTCTTAGATTCTCAAGACCCATCATTTTACTTCCTAAATGTCTATAGGACCCATCTCTCCTTCCTTGGTTCCCTTAGTAACTTGAAAGGGCTGGCTTGGCATTTTAAGCTCACTTCAGTAATAACTTGAAAAGTAAGCTATCAGAGTTACTCCATATTTGTTGAATTATAAATATACTGTTGCTTCCTTTAGTTAAAAAATTTTATGTGAATACCACTTTTTGTTAAATACAGGGAGAGGCAAAGGTAGATTTACAGTTGTAAGTATACAAAACAATTTGTTGTATTATTTATTATTTATTGTATTATTTTCCATACTAACAACTGTGAACCTGCGTTTGCCTCACCCTGGATATAATATAGTAGGCTTAAAGGCAGACCTTTAATAAAAGGAATTGAAGGCTAGTTTTAAAACTATTTCTGGTTCTTAGTTTTGATTACTATTTTATTTATTAAACATTTATTATTTCATATAAATATATTTAAGTGGATCGCTTCTTGGCCTTTTGGCTAAGATCAAGTGTAAATATATTTAAGTGGAAGTTCTTCAAGGAGTCAAGTGCCCTTACTTGAAATATGCCATGTCTTGTGGCATGGATTCATTTGGAGATTACATTGTACTCAGTAATTCATTAATACGTACTTACCATATATCTGTTGTGTGCCAGGTACTGTATGTGGGATAGGGTACAACAACTTTGTGTTTTAGAACAGAGCCTCTGTCAGGTTGATGTGTGTGACGTGCTCTCTGAAACCCAGTGCAATGCAGTCAGCCTCAAGTTTTGTGTTGCATATTATAGGGCAAGTGTTTGGAGAATTCAAATGCAAAGATATCTTCTAAGGAAGGTAGTATTTCAAATATAGTAAGTTAATACTTATGTGTAATACTAGATATTGTGTAGGAAATTTCTTATCAAATAAAGCTGTGTGAGAGAAAATAACAAATTTAGCATGAACAATGGCATTTGATACCGTGTTGCTTGCTATACCCTCACTGTCCTGAAAGACCATATGTATTCATTAGTGATGTGACCTTTGACAGTTTTAAAAATGCTAACTAAAGTGGTGGTTTTATATCTACTTCAAATTAGTGAAGATGCAGAGTTACTGTGGCGTTTGGCTCGGGCATCACGTGATGTGGCTCAGCTTAGCAGAACCTCAGAAGAGGAGAAAAAGGCCCTGGTATATGAAGCCCTAGAGTATGCAAAAAGAGCACTAGAGAAAAATGAAGCAAGTTTTGCAGCTCATAAGGTGAGATGCCTAAAGTAACAATGGTTACCATGTACTGAGGGGTACACTGGTCTGCACTTATCAATTATCCCTAATTTACATTCTCTGTGTTAAAGTAGGGAAGAGATGCATTTTTCTAACACTTTCTCAAAAAGAAGTTTTTTCCTTTACAGTCTTGAATACTTAACTCTACCTTCATGAGTTTATTTGATAAATTATTTCTGTGAATGCTTATTTTCATGAATTACCTGTATCTTTACTCATAGTAGTATGAAAACTTGACAGATTCTTTTCTCATTTTCCTCACATTCTATTTCTGTTCTGTGAGACCAAGTATAACTTCACATGTAATTCCACTGCTTTCTGGATTTCCTAACTGGATAGAACAATGGTTCTCAATGGACACTGGGAGAATATGGGGCATTGTTGATGTTTTGGATTAGGACATCACTTTATCATGTTGGACTGTCCTCAGTAGAGCCCCAGGTCATTGTGACATTTCCAAATGCTCCCTTTAGGGGCCAGTTTCCTGGCCCACTCCTCCAGCCCCCCTGAAGCTTGTGTGCATGCACACACACAGGTTTTATATTAAGGATAAAACAGATACAAATCCTATAGATTTGTTGAGACTTCTTTTGTGACCCAGAATGTGGTCCATCTTTGTAAATGCTCTTTGTGCATATTCATTGAACTGCTGTTGAGAGTATCTTAGAAATGTCGTTGAGATCCAGTAGTTGATAGTGGTGACCCAGTCATCTGTATCCTTACTGATTTCTGTCTACTTGTTCTACCAGTCATTAAGAGGTGGAGTGAAATCTCCAAGTATAATTATAGATTTTGTCTGTTCCTCTTTGCAATTATATTAGTTTTTATAACATGTACTTTTATTATTTTTAGTTTTTTTTTAGTCCAGGTAGCTTATCTTTATTTTAAATGCCTGGCAGCCAGGCATGCAGCAGCAGCAGAATAGTGTTCCTGGCTGGCCAGCACAGGCCTGGTGTGGCAGCTCCATCTGGTCTGCCAATGACAGTGCCAGTGGAGACATCTGCCCCAGAACAGCCTAGATGCTGTGAACAGGCAGAGCCGCCAACCCTCCTTCATGTCTTGCTAACCTAGCTCCAGGAAGGAAGGTGCTATTTCCCCTGTGTACTTGAGGCCCAGGATAGGGTCTTCACCTACATACTTCTTCCCACAGTGGTCCTCTGGGGGGTTTGCTCCCATTCTAAGCCATGTACTTTCCCAGCTCTGGGTGCTAGTAGAGCTGTGGGCATGGCTGCAGGCTCCAGATATCAGAGAGGCTTGCATCTGACAACAGGTGGTGACACAGAACAGGGCTGTGGGAGCTAGCCGAGAGCTGAGCACACAAGTACTGAGGCAGTAGGGCGAGCCACAGGGATTGGAGGTTGGGCGGTCCATATGGTAGTGAAACCAGAAAGTCTGAAATAGCTGTGTGTCTCCCTACGTGTGGTATACCAGGTTGTGCCAGGTGGCAGGTAGTGCATTGGGCAGCCTGTAGTTTTCTCAAGCCCTGTAGAGGAGGTGCCAGTGTAGAGTGGCTTCTGGCTCATTTACCTGAGTCAGATTCAGGATGTAGGTTCTTGTGATCCAGGACCACATGAGAGCTCCTCAGGTAGTTGCCATCTGTTTGTTAGACTGGAAACCAGGATGAAGGCTGATGTAAGTGGTGGTGCTGGGTGCCAGAAAGACTACAGATAGCAGTCAGCTCAGGGTTTCCTTGTCATAGATGACTTCAACCTCATTCGTGTGGGTGTGGCCAAAGAATTGACCAGCCAAGGTGTTCTTGTACCTGGCTACAATTCAGCAGTAATTCCAGGTCCTGCTCTTCAGGCAGTGCTTTGGGGGTATGTGGCCAATTACCATATTTTACCATGTGTAACATACACTTTTTTGCCCAAATTTTTGAGGGAAAAGTAAGGATGTGCATTATACGTGGGTAGCACTAATTCTGTATCTATATAAATGTTTTTAATTCTTTTATTTGTGCTTTTGCATTAAAAGTATAACTAGAAAGCAATAACTATCCATATGTTCAAAAATAAATGCTAAAATTACTTTATAATACAAAAATAAGTATCTTAATATAAATAAATTAAAAAATTAAAATGAAATGTTTTTCCCCTGGAAGTTTGGGCCAGAAACGTGGGTGTACATGGCAAAATATGCTATATACATCTTGTCTCCTCGACAGCCTGAAGCTCCCCTACCAGCTACTGTAACTGTACAGTGTGATCTGTGGAGTTGATCAAGAGCCAGGAGTTCTCATGGGAATAAAAATTCATATTGAGAGAGATGAGGCAGAGGATGAGGCATGGGGAAAGGGTATAGAACCCCCTAATTCTGAAACAAAGTGAGCATGATCCTCTTTGCCCAGTTCTGTGCTAGACATTTGGATGGAGGGCAGAGTCATACAGAACATCATCTGTAGCTTTAAGGAGCTCTCATTCTAGCTGAAGGCCAAACAGTATGATGATGGGGCCCGAGTACCTGAGGAGAACGTTTCAGAGGACTAAGGGCTTGAGGAGTTCAGGGTAGAGAGAAAAATGAGCTAGAATGGGAAGCAAAGGCCACTCAGGAAAGAAGTGGGCCTTGGTAAGTTGGGCAAAGGTGGGATGTTAAACAGGAGTGGAAGGCATTCTAGAGAGGGCCAACATGAGAACAGTTGAGACTAGTGTGGAGAGGGTGTGACTCCACAACATGTACTTTTTTTTTTTTTTTTAAGATTTTATTTTATTTTTAGACAGAAGGGAAGGGAGGAAGGGAGAGAAACATCAATGTGTGGTTGCCTCTCGCGTGGCCCTCACTGGGGGACCTGGTCTGCAACCCAGGCACGTGCCCTGACTGGGAATCGAACTGGCGACCCTTTTGTTCGCAGCCCGTGCTCAATCCACTGAGCTACACCAGCCAGGGTATACTTTTAAAGTGCTGTTATTAGGAATGTAAACATTCATTATTGTTTCATTTTTTTGATGCATTGACCTCCATCATTGTAAAATGATCATTTTTATCTCTAGAATTAGTCTTCATGTTGTTCCTACTATGATATTAATGTAGCTATTCTTATTTTTTTTTTTTAAGATTTTATTTTTTTTTTTATTTTTAGAGAGAGGGGAAGGGAGGGAGAGAGGGAGAGAAACAGCAATGTATGGTTGCCTCTCACATGGCCCTCATGGGGACTTGACCCACAACCTAGGCATGTGCCCTGACTGGGAATCGAACTGGGACCCTGTGGTTCCCAGCCCGCACTCAATCCACTGAGCTACACCAGCCAGGGCAAATGTAGCTATTCTTGTTTTCTTTTACAGTTAACATGTTATGTCCTTTTCTATGTTTTAATGTTTGTCTTTATATTTAACATATATTTCTTTTTAAAAATTTTATTTATTTATTTATTTATTTATTTTTTGGCAGAGGGGAAGGGAGGGAGAAAGAGAGGGAGAGAAACATCATTGTGTGGTTGCCCCTCACATGCCCCCTACTGGGGACTTGGCTTGCAACCCAGGCATGTGCTCTGACTGGGAATCGAAGTGGCAACCCATTGGTTCACAGGCTGGCTCTCAGTCCACTGAAGCATACCAGCCAGGGCAACATGTACTTTTTTGATAGCAGGTGATAAGTTTTGCTCTTTTGTTTTTTTTGCTAACAATATTTTTAAAAAATTAATATTTCAGTTGCAGATGACATTCAATATTATATTAGTTTTAGGTATACAACATAGTAGTTAGACATTTATATATCTTACAGAGTGATCCTTTGATAAGTTTAGTACCCACCTGGCACCATACAAAGTTATCACAATACTTTTGACTAAATTCCCTATGCTGTGCTTTACATCCCTGTGATTGTTTTATAACTACTAATTTGTACTTAATCCCTTCACTTTTTTTTAAACTATATTTTATTGATTATGCTGTTACAGTTGTCCCACTTTCCCCCC
>PVJI01017970.1:0-34363 GCA_004026765.1 Micronycteris hirsuta
AAGAGAGTTACAGTCGTTCAATTAGAGGTGACCATTCATCTAGGAGAGGGGAAAAGCCTTTCTGTGATAAGACCCGGAAGTCTTGTTTTCCTGCTAATGCGATTTCATACATTTTTGTTGCACGGTGGGCTGAGCAGCATTCCTGGTCTGTTGCCTCGGAAGGGAATTGTTCGGCGCCGTGTCCCGCATAGTCCTGCCCGGAGTCCTCATGCTGAGCCGTGAACTGATCCCATGGTCGCGGTGACGGTTGCTGAAGAAAGGTGGCGAACGCTAATTCATTCCCAGCCTCCTCTCCCCATCTCTGTCTCCAGCCTAGCTTCCTTTTCAGGTTTATTCATGAGCTCATCACAGGAGAAAAAAAAAAAAACTTTATTTGCATGATAACATTAGATTTAAAAGCTATAAATAACGCAGAGCTGTAACTACTGCCCCCCTCCCCCAAACCCGTGTGTTTGCGCATGCTCACACGCGAGTATGCTTTTGGATTTTCTTCCCTCTCGTCTTCCAGCTCTAGTCAGTCTTCAACATCCTGAAACACAACAGTTTAAACGGGGATGATATTGGTTTGCTTTATTTAAATGGAGACAAAAGACTCTGTGCTTGTTTTTTTTTTTTAAGATTTTATTTATTTATTTTTAGACAGAAGGAAAGGGTGGGAGAAAGAGAGGGAGAGAAACAGCAATGCATGGTTGCCTCTCACATGGTCCTCATGGGGACCTGGCCCGCAACCCAGGCATGTGCCCTGACTGGGAATCGAACTGGCGACCCTTTGGTTCCCAGCCAGCGCTCAATCCACTGAGCTACGCCAGCCAGGGCTGACTCTGTACTTGTTTTAAACAAGCTGTGACTCTGAGTGAAACGTGGCACCTGGCTCACTCAAATTGGAGACTGTCATCATTCTGCAATAAAAGTATTGTTGCAATATAATGTATCTGGAAAACTAAGAACCAGGAGACTATTTTTGTTCTGTACTGTCTGTCCAACAGAGGCCTAGGCAACTGACCTGATACCTACTTTGACACCCTGGAATATTTGTCAGGTGCTTAATACTCAGGCCAAACTTGAAATCATCAATATAATAATTACTATTGGTCAAATATTTCCAGGAACAGGAGAGTTGCTCATTGGAGAAGAGGCTAAACTCTTCTCAGGTTGAATGTTCTCTCCTCTCACTGTAACAAAGGAAATCCTGTTCATCAAGTCTGTCACTCAGGTGTGCACATGCACTTGAATTTGCGAAGAATCCTTGTGTCCTCCGCGTCCAGTGGTCTGGGCACTTGGAGGTGCTGCTGTGCAGGAGTCAGACCTGGGCTCTTAGGTTAGTGTGTCCTTGCAGCAGCCTGAGTGGTCGGGCTGGAGGGCTGGTCTGGTGGTCAGTGTGGCTGGGAGAAGGGGGAGTGTGGGGCTGCGGGGGTGACCCAAGGTGAGATTGGCACCAACTTTTTTCTTCTGGGTGAAATACACATTGTGTACTGGCTTGATTTATTAATTCTAACTCATCATGAAGCAAAATATGAACTACGACTTTAGGAAGACTGTAGACCCATCTTCTCTTTTAAAACTAACATAATCATACTCTTTTTCTGGTATCGTCTTCATATTGCAGAAAAATCTCCCTCAAGTCCAATTGGAATCCTCCTATCTCACTTTAAGCCCATTTTTTCTTGCCTGGTCCCAAGTGAAAATCAATAACAAACTTAGATTACTCATATTGTACCCTTCCTAACAAACGTTTGTAAATAGGTTCTCCTCAGTTTACATTCGGAGGAGGGGAGGACTACAGCAAGCGTGCTGGAAGCTTCTCTCTCACTGAAACAGATGTCATTGAAAACGCCCCCTTCCTCTGGGTGGTAGAAAATCGCATTCAGTCCATTTAAGGTGCCTCCAAGTTCCTCGGGCCACATTTTGCTTTTCTTTAGCACCCCAGGAACAGGAAGTCCTTTCTTCCCTTTTCATGCCCCTGCCTCCTACCAGGCTGGGCCTGGGGGTACCCGTGGCAGTTTCAGGTCTGCTCTGCAGGCTCATCACGCAGACCCTTCCTCTGCTCCTGCACCCTTCCGGTCACAGGGCTCCCAGGGCCTGATGCTCCACCCCGGCGCTTCACCGGGGTGCAGGGGGAAGCCACAGGTCCTCTTGATCTTGGAATTTCCACGCCTACGGAGGGTAAAGTGCTCAGGGCCCACTGCCAGCGAAGACCACCCGTGTTTCCTGGAGTCACTCCCCTTTCCTCAGCTCAGATGTCTTCCTAGGTCCTCTTCAGAACCTGAGTGCTTGAGACGCAAAAGCCAAACATCTGCTATATCATCCCTTCCAGGAAGCACTGAGATAGGTAAGCACTGAGAAGCTCTGAGTAAATGAAGAACTACACATACAATGATATGCAGGGAAACAATTATTCTGCACTTTTCTCTCCAAGGTTGCTTTCCCAAACGTCATCATTTGATTACTTTCAGTGCCTTTCCTACTGAGTTCAGGGGTGGAGCGGGGGTAAGGCAGGTGGTGGGGAGGGGAAGGCACTTACCAAGAAGAAGGAATGGAATGTGAAAGATACAGAGAGGACGGGGTTAGATTTTATTCCCTGCGTTTTTCCTTTCTTGTACACGTTGCTCTTCCTCCATGGTTAGTGGTGTCTGTTGTTTCAGGGAAGACTCTTACAGCTGAAATAGAGTTTTTGAACTCTGAGAGCTCTTCTTGACTTTCAACAATTTAAACCTAGAATGTCCCAGGACATCAAGTTAACTCACCATTAGATTTAGACCAACGTTTGATGACAGGCGTCGTCTTCTGGCACAGGTACAGTTAAGAGCTCTAGGGCGGCGGAAGGGAGTTGGGAAGGGGCTCAGGGGTGTTAGTGTGGGCAGAAGGGGCTGTGCCGCTGACTTATCAGATCCCACCACTCCTGCCCGCCCCAAGGTAAGTCCCAGAGGTGGCATGGACACATGACCGGGGCCCTGGGGAAACAGTGGCAACCCAAGAGCACAGGGCACTGGAGGCTTTCCCTCAGAGTGTAGCCCAAAGAGGGGGTAATCCATGGGGATTTGCCTCAATTTAGCCCCCGTGTGGTAAAGAGACTAGAGATGGCTGCGGGAGCAGATAGGTAGCATAGTAGCAAGAATTTCCCCACATCCTGCCTGGTATCGGGAAAGAACACGTGGTCCCAGTACTTTGTAGTGGTTACCCTCTTCTGCACACCTTTCTCTTCCCATGGACAGTTGTGTGTGTGGGGGGGGGGACGGGGGTAGCATGGATAAGTATGCTGAAATAATGGGCTACTTGGAATTGACACTGATTAAAATGCAGTTTATAGAAGATAAGGAAAATTGCATTTCTCGAACACTTGAACTTGTGTTATACAGGGATAAGAACCAAGCAAGAGTTCATCAGAAATGGCAAGAAACAAAGTAACTGGAGATCATGGAATAGAGCAACCAGATGAACAAGAAGGAAGAAGATAGCAGCTGGTGAGATTCCCAGAGGCGCTGCAACCTGACCTCTCCAGTGTGTATCGAATCAGGAGGCAGTTCCGACAGCTTCTTCTTCTGGGCTGTGTGCCAGGGGAAATGGTGGAGGTCCTCACCACTGGAAAAGGTACGAGAGGCAGAGCACATATGCACAGGAGACAACGCGTCCGTTTTGAATGTGCTGAATTTGAAGAGTCCTAGTAGCACTGGCCTGTGGTGCTGTAGTCTAGCCATCTAATCGAACATATAGTAGTTAGAAGAAGTGAGTTAGAGAGACGTGTATTAACATAGATAGCTCTCCAAAACATAATGCGGAGACAGAACAAAAACCAAAACCAAACCCACCCAAATCCAAAAAGCTGTAAAGCAACACAGAGTAGGAGGTCATATGCGTTAAAAACAGATAAAACAATACTATACTGCTTAAGAATATGTGTGTATGTAGTGAAAATATCCTGCACAATAATAAAACACTAAACACCATGGGAAGGGAGAAAAAGGAGCGGAACCGGGAAAGAAACAACAAGGTCCCAACCGTGTCTACAATATTGTGTCTATGAAAAATCTCGAGCAAATAGGGTAAAATGGTGAGATGATAAAGCTAGCTGGTATGTTTATGTTTTCATTATCTCAGTATATTTGAACATGTTAAAAATATAATAAAAATGACTAACTAGTAATTCTTCTGTCCTGAAAATGGAAGTAATAATACTGGTTGTGCCTATTTCATTGGTGGTTGTAAAACTGAATTCGGACAACACACGTGAACTCAATACATGGGTCCTACAGATGCTGCTGGTCTCAATTAGCAGCATCTTGTATGCCAATAAAACCATGATTCAAAAATAAAATTCAATTGATATCAAGGTGTGTCCTATAATTTACCATATTAAAAATATAGAAGTGTATATCTTCATATATATTCTAAACAGTTAAAAATTATATGTATTGCTAGTTTAGTAGTGCCGCAGTAACTTATCTTTCATGAGCTTTGGATCTTGCCAACTGTGTTTTGCTATCTACAATTCAGTTTTGTAATATGACCCTTGAGGCAGGCAAGAGATTGCTGAAGTTATTCTTTCTTTGGAGAAGTTTTAAAAATTAATTTTATCAGAATAATTAGGAAAAAATGCTACATGTCCAAATGGAGTTCTGAAGAAGGAAATGAAAGAACCTGTGTTACATCCGTCTTCTCCAAGAGGACTGTGCTAAGCTGGGGGAGGGCAGCTACCAGGCCAGTCTGGTTGGCTCTTGTGGCAGTTCTTTCCACACACATGTAAACACTCATGTTCTGGAATTTACACATTTTGAGCGCAGCTCCGTGTGATTCCCGTGTGGGCAAGTGTTGATCATGTCTGTGGAATAGGAATCCTCTAATGGGAATTTGGCAAAAATGTATCTTAAGAAATTCTCTGACTTGCTGAGCCTCTTCCTTCCAAAGTCCAGAAGCTTAAATTAATAAATCACTGCCTCAATGTTCTATGGTCCTAAAAGTTAACAACCCTAGCTAGCTTACCCTCAATTTACCTGTCTCCTGTTTAATGTATACCCTGGTCCTGTCTGCCACCGGACCTGAATTTACATCCTAATGCTCTGCTAATGAGTAATCCTACCCCTGTTCTGTATAATTCCATGAATAATCAATCCAATGTAAATATGTCCTAAAGCCTCTAATAAAACCCCCGGCTAAGCTACCCACAAGGTCTTTTTCCCAAGATGGAGGTGGAGGGAAAGACCCGTGGCAGCTGGATTCTTATCTCCAAGCGTGTCTCTGGGTAAGATTGATTCACGCTATCGGGGTGGTCCCCCCCACGGATTTTGCAGGTTGAAATCCGCAACAGGCTCTCATATGCCCAGGGGCAAAACGAAGTGACCAAAGAGAGAGAGAGTGTATAGCAGTAGCCACATCAAAAAATGAAAATGTCTAATTGAGTGGTGGAAAGAAAAATAATTACTATTTATTCAGAAAATACTAAGGACCTACTGTGTGCCAAACATTGCTCATAAATGAATTAACTAGACAAAATCCTGCCTTCTTGAGGTTTCTGGTGGGCTCCCTTCCACTGCCCAATTATTACCAGAACTATGAGGGAGGAATGGGAGAAGTGAGAGGAAAACCCAGTTGATTGGACCCAGCACTGCTGACCACTGGAAGGAGGACTGTAGGGGTTGGGGCTGGGGGCGGGGTGCAGGAAAGAGAAGGGAGAAGGAAGTGCAGTGGGGTGGGGAAATGTGCCACGTGATCTTAAGTTGGCTGGCTACCTGGGAAGAGTGATCTTCCTTACTATGTGAAAGAGCCCCTTTGTGGGGCCAGGGGTTAAGATCAATTTCCTGCCATTGCCTCTCCCCTCTCCTTCCCAACGAAGCATAAAACAAAAATAAAAGAGGAGAGAGTAGTCCCTCTCTCCCAGAGGCCTTCACAGCGCTGACTTTGAGGGCAGTGTTAGTGAGAGTTACCCGAGAGGACTTCTCAGAAGCCTTGGGTTTCATTGGGAATTCTATGGCTGACTAACCGTTTGCTGGTGTGTCGAATGAACTTAGCTTACGTAAGCACCGACGTCTCTCTCAGTCCAGCCTGTCTGTGGCGGTGTAGTTCACTGGAAGCAGGAATAAAGGTGATCCTTGGTTTGGGAACACCTAACAAGGCATTTCCTTGATCCCAACTCAAATCTTTACACACTGGTTATTATTAGAATAAGCAGAAAAGACATGGAAATGCTTATATATAACAGAACACCAGATATTCCTATATATAAGAATATACTTTGAAATACCCCTGCATTATTTTTATTATTAATACTGAAACTCTGTGCTATGAAAAGTCAAAATAATTTTTTAATCTAAAAGCAATCTACCGATAGTCATCTTCTCGTCCAGGTAAAGACCACATTTTCTTGCCTACAGAAACTTTGCCTTAGATTGTAGCTGAAATATTAATTGACCCATGAAATTTCTAATATTCTCAGTCAGAATGAATTTTTTCTTTTCTTCCCTCTCAGCACTTACTTTATCGCTCTATTAAATCACTTGGCATATTCCAACTGGTATCAGGCGTGTGTGTATATGTGGGCACGCATGCATGTAATTCCCATGGATTGTGAATTCTTTGAGGGTAGGGCTTGTATCTTACTCACCTTTCTGTCTAAACAATTAAAACAGTACCTTGCATAAAGTAAATGGCCAATTCATGTCTGTTGGATTGCATCCTCTGTCCTCTGACCCATTATGCTTACTGTGCTGGCTTCGGCAACGTCTGAATTTCCTCAGATCGCAGGCAACTTAGCTAATAGACATAGAAACCCACAGATTGTAGAAAAAAGATAAGACCAAACACACAGATTGTTTGAGTCTTGGAAAGGACATATTACAGATGGACTTGATATCAGCCAAACACCAAATAACATAAAAATGTGTTAGAATTGATGAATTCTGCCCAGTAAATAAACAAAGTTACTTTACCTTCCCAGTTAGTCATAGGCCCATCAGTCCTGGTCCAGGCGGGGTGGCAGCTGCAGGCTTCTCAGCCATAGGACAGAACCATTTGACCAGAGAGCCCCAGAGAGGCCTTTCGTGAAGGCATTTCATACAGTCCAAAACCACCCAGCTTACAGAACAGACAAGATGGGCCCATTTGGGAGAGTTCCAGTTTCCCCGTCTTGAGAGGAAGGGACGTGGGGGCCATGGAAGGAAGTCAACCTTATCACCAGCCATCATGGATGCTCTTCTTTTGGAGAAGAAAGGAAGCCCTCAAGCAGAGGCTCCAGACAGCCAAGCCAGAATGTGCTCTTGGTGTTAGATCCACCACTTATCATTACAGCACTTCTTAGTAAACATCTCTTAAGTATAAACTCTAGGCCAACTCCCATTAATGAAGGGTGGGGAGAGGATGGTTAGTGCAACGTGAAAAGGAGACAAGACTAAGATGAGTGAGAAATAATTCTTATCGTCAAAGCTGGATATAATCCAGGAAAATATTGACATGTTCACACTAGAAAGGGAAGTTGTTTGTGTGGGCTGAATGTCAAGTTTAGGCAATTTCCAACTTCTACATTTAATCCTAAGCTCTTTTCCCTTCAGTTATTTGCTCCATCCGTCCATAATAGGCCCCCAGAAGCAGGTGTAATAAGCACACAAATGACAAAGTTACTGCTTTTAAGGAGTTTATAAATATCTTTTAGAGAAAAAAATGACTGTGAAACAAAATCATGTAAAATAGTCTTACGTGCTATGTTATAAGAGAGAAACACTACGTGTGACAGAATTTTACTATAAAGAAAAACTTGGTGTTGGCTTGAGTAACGGGAGATGTCATGGAGGAGAGAGCAGTGAGGTGGACCTTGAAGAAAGTGAGGGCTTATGGCGAGGAGAGGATCCCAAAAGACAGCAGCCCATCAGCATCAGTCATATTGTGTGAAGTGTTTTCTGCGGTAATGTGACCATTGGTCCTCAGGAAGCCTTGTGTATTCACAAATGTTTGATAAAATATTGATTTCAATGGAGTGGTTGGGCAGAGGGAGTTAGGAACTAGAGAGTTTCAGAAGCCCATTTATTTTTCCTGCAGGAAATTCAATTTTGAGAGTTTTATAACAAACTAAAATAATCTAATGTTATAGACAATGATGGTAATAGCACATTAAGACCAGAACTAAATCGATGAATTGCTAGATCATTATTGTTTATACTCATTTTGGGGGGCCAGATTCCAAACTGATATGACCTATGGAAAAAGCACACACAACAACAACAACACAAGGTGACAGCAACCTGGAGCAGAGCTCCCATGCCTCACCCGGCTTCCAGCCACTCTCACAAACAGGCAGCGGTGTGTCCCGGACACTACTTTCTCAGGGACACCAGGCCAATAACCCAATCAAACTCACATTCTAACCAACAGGCCTGGAGTGAAATTAATGCAATTAATTAATGGAATGATATCTAATTCTCATTATGCAAACTTAAGCTGTAGGGGAAATGCCATGTTTGCAAGGTAATTTAACCTTAGCAGACTCCTAAGTGCTTTCAAACATACCACCTTGTCCGATTCCCACTCCGACGCATGCAGGTGGTAGGCGGACTTCCAGGACGGCCCCACGATGATACCTACCATCTGGCGTTCACATTTTGTGTAACCCCCCACCCCCTGCTCTTGACTGTGGCCTGGATCGGATCTACATAGTCTTGCCTCTACCCAATAAAATGTGGCAGAAGTAATGGGATATCACTGAGGGAGAACAAAGGTTTGCCACCTTCAAATATGCCTTTTGAGATATTTGATTTTAAGCTGGTTATTTTAAGACTCAAAAGATTCAGAAATAACTTCTGACGCACCCCCTTACCTGCCTAAATAAATTTAGAATGAAAAAAAAACCTGCTTAAAAGAGGGGAGCTACCAGCTTAACATATATGAACTAAGTGTGGCATTGGGACAATTTAGCAACTTTGGTTTGTTAGACTCCCCTTGGGTCCCATTGTTTCTGGGTGGCCCAGCAAGAATTTGTCTGTCAAATGTTTGCTCCTTCTCATCTACCTATGAACTGCCTATGTTCCCTCTGAAGCCCCAGACCCCTGCCTTTGCTGAGTTCAGAATGGAATATAGTCCTTAACTGACCAACATGTCCTAGGGTCCCTTATTCTTAGGGAATCCTTGTGTGTATATACATAATAAATTTGGTTATTTTCCCCTATTAATCTATCTAATGTCAATTTGATTATTAGGTTAGCCAAAAAAACTGAGGGAAATTATTTTTTCCTCCTTTACTGGTAGAAAATTGTGGGCAGGCAAGTAATGGTAGATAAGGGTTAGTTAGGCATGTTACATAGATTCCTCTGGTGCATGTTAAAAGCCCAGACTTGTCTCCAGTGATTAACTTTCATCCTTCTTGGTGGAGAGGGGAGATGGGACACCTTTACAAATTTATGTGCTGCTTTTGGGCAAGCAGTGGGATGATGGAGAGCTTCCATTGTATCTGCTTCTTTTTTATTGCCTTCAACTCAAAATAATCCTTATGCTAAAGTGAAATACTTGGGGTGGCATATTCTGTTACCCTTCAACAGCAACAGAGATGTAATGTATTCTAGAATGTGCTAGGGGTTAGTAAGATCTCCATTTTACAAGCACTCAAGTGTGACTCAGAGACATTAGGTAACTAGTGCTCAGTAGCACAGAGTGGCCGGGCTAGGACAATTGTGATTCTCAGCTGGGTGATATGTCAGTGATCCCTCAAACTATGCTCTTCCTTTCACATGAGTGTGACACATATGGACTGTCCAACAACATCAATCTCTCTCGTCACTTCTCTTTTCTCTATACCTGCTAGTGCTCAGCCCAAGCCAACTGCCATGGAGAACACCTTTTTCTGTCCCACCTTATAATCTATAATTGTGAGGAGCATTAAAAGATTCTGGGATGTTGTGTTTGGGTCAGGCTCACTGCACTTTGGCTGGTGGTAGCTAAGCCTCACACATCTGTGCTCTTAGGAGACAGGGGGGCGGGAGGGTTTTGAGGTCACAGGTCTCAGACCATAGCTACACCACTTAACAATGATTTGAAGTGTTACTAAATGCCTCTGTACAGAGTTTCCACATCTGATAAGAAGAGGTCATTAAAAATATCTCGAAGTGTTATGAAGATTGTCAGGTAGCACATAAAGCCCTGACACACAAATACTCAAATGTTAGTCTTCCCTTGCTCCTTCTGTCCATAACGTAGCCAACGCTGCTCATGTATGTAGTTTCTCGAGGAAGAACATGTTTATTGGACAAGCTTAGAATTTTTAAAGTTATAATTTTTTAACTTTTAACTCTTTCTAAGTTCACTTTTATTCCCAAAGACCCAGTTTCTCAAAGCCATTGAAACTGGATAAATCACTAATGAGCCCAAATCTCTAATATTCCAGGAGTGTGCAATGGTAAGTCCTATGGAAAATAAGATCTTGCTTTAGAGATGAGTATAGAATATACTGATGAAGAACGTGGGCTCAGACTCATAGATGGAGGGCAGATGACGGGTGGGGTGGCGGTGAGGGGGTGGAGGGACTGAGCAAAAAGGAAGAGGGCCTCACGGACACGGACAGCAGTGCGGTGATTGCTGGGGAAAGGGGTGTAAGGTGACTAAATGGTAATGGAAAAAAATACAATGAAGTTTAAATCAAAAAAATTTTAAATAAAGAATACGGTCTCTGAAGTCAACTTCCTGGAATGAATTATCTCTGCCAAATTCTAACTTTGTGACCTTGAGCTTTGTCATCTGAAAAATGAATTTAATAATGGTATTTATTCATAGGGCTGTGTGGTGAGGATTAAATGAATCCAACCTTGTTTTGTGTTGTTGAAAAGCAAAATTCAACTGAGTAAATTTTAAAAACGTTAATGGCTTTATTCAATGATTCATGAATCAGGCTGTACCCATTCTAGCCAACAGAAAAGCGTTCTGGAAAGCTATTCAAAATGCGAGAGTTTTAATGGTAGAACGGAACAGGAAAAACAAATACTAGGCAAAAATGCAAGTTGCTTATTTCAAATTTACTTTCCTTAGGGCATGGGGGAGATCTATCAGGTAGGTGACCTAATTAGTGCTCGTCAAGTGATTCCTGATTGACTGGTTCAAGTCCATTTTGGGAACAGCTGAAATGGTGATTAAGTCTTAGTTTGGTGGCATGGGCCTTAGCATAAGTGACTCCATTTTGGGCTTGTTGTCTCGTTTTTAACAGGATTTAGTATAGGATCCTTGACATAGGAAGTATTTTATACATATTAAGTCTTGTTAGTTGCACTAAGGATTTCGGAGGAGGGGATAAACGACTAACTTCTGACTTTATCTAACAAAAAGCCCACTTGTAAGTAGCATGAACGATAGGTAGAAAACGGTCAGGGGGAGGTTAAGAATAGTATAGGAAATGTAGAAGCCAAAGAACTTGTGTGTATGACCCATTGACAAGAACTAAAGGGGGGGAAAGTGGGGGTGTGGCATGCGGGACAGAGGGGAATAAAGGAGGGGTAATGGGACAACTGTAATAGCTTAATTAATAAAAAAAAAAGCCTACCTGTGAAGAGAAGTTTAGTTTTATTTTAAATTTATTTTTCAATTATAGTTGACATACAATATTATATTAGTTTTGGGCATATGGCATAGTTATTAGACATTTATATATATTATGAAGTGATCACCCCAATTTATCTAATATCAAGAGAAGTTTAGTTTTATAAGATGTGTATATCTTTTACTCTATCTCATGGAGATAAATTCATTTATTCAGGCAGACTTTACTGGATCTAGCTACTGAAGGGCAGATATGATGGAGCTAATTACCCATTAAGTCCTTCATGAAATCACACCTTATTTTGAATAGATTTAAGAGTTGAATTTATTCAAAACCCTGCCCATAAGCTTCTAATTCCTAAGTAACTAAACGAACTCAACAAAAAACAAGGAAGTTTTAAGTCCAGTTTGTGAAAGATAGCTCTTTTCCAGTTTTCCTTGGTTTCTGAGAGACATGAGAGAGAAGCTCTGATAAAAGTATCAATATTTTGTTTATCATGAAAAGGACATACTGAGTTATTCCTCTCACTCCCACGAACTATGGGCTCTGTCGTTGTCGAAGGAAGGAACCCTGCAGCTTTTCCTGAGATGCCGGGCCTGCCCAGGAAAGAGAGTAAAATAGGTCTGTAGTTCAGTCTCCTTTGTCAATAGCCAGCCCCTGGCCTAGGGAACTTTCTGGCGGCAGTTTGCAAATGTGTGTGCTTGGAGGAAGCCTAAGGTTTCTTTTGTCCTTGAACCTCAGGAGGCCTGATAGTGAAGCTGCAGTGTGTCATCTTTTACTATTCTAGTTTCCAAGCAGGAAAGTGTTGGGTAGTTTTTCAGACGATATCCACTGCAGATATTCAGAATTTAGCCTATTCTTCTAGATACAAATAAAAACTAGTTCTACATGCTTTCCTACAAACCTGCCGCTCAGGCCGTACAGTGGAGACCCAGATGTTTGCCCTGCTTTGAAGCCTGAGTTTCTGCAGGGTCTGAACAAGAGTTTCTGGTCCTCTCTTATGTGGGCCTCCACCTCCCCTGCTCTGCTGTCCATGTTTTATTCCTCTCTCCTGGCTTCCCACAGACCCTATGGAAGTGATCAAATCAACCTGCTATTTTCACTCTTACCTTAAATGACTAGAAATTATAGACTTTTTCTTCCAAATTGTTTCATATGTGTGTTTCCCTCTGCCTAGGAGCATAGAAAGTACACCCATGGAAGAAGAGAAAAATCTATCTCATCAGTGGATTCTGTTTTGTGATATAGGATACCATCTTTTACAAGATAGATCATCCCTAAAAGAGTCATTTGGGGAGCTCACTGAGTTATTCATTTCATTTTGGGGGGGGGGGTGGTTGGTCTCTGTGGTAAGTAGCATTGGTAGCCTTTCCAGGCTTCTGTGGTTTGGAGGACCATAGTCGGAACTTAATTGTCAGGTGGGACTCAGAATTTCTGCAAATGGGTCCTGACCCTTGACTCAGTCGAGCCACCTGGCTGTACCAGTGTGTTGCAGACAAATAGCTGTAGTCACGTGGCAGTAAGTCATGTTGGAAGACTTCCTGTGGATAGTTCTCTGTGGATCTCTTATGTTCTTGTGACTTGCAAGCAGGCACCAAGAGCCCTTGTTGTTGGTCTGGACTATCTTTTCAAGGATATTTATATCACTAGTGGCCTTGGAAGAAGATAATAGTGTCTGCCTACAGAACAGAGGGCAGATTTGTGTGTTCTCCAGTATAATAGTGCTCTCCAGCGCTCTCTGGGGCAAAAGTTGGGAAAGTTTGCTTATAGCCCATTGAAAAAGTTGGGTTTCTTAAGCTTTGAATTCTTCAGCTGTGATGCAAACCCACTCCATATGCATCATGCACCAGGCCCACCCTCAACACCACAGTAAGATTTAGAGGAATAAAGGGGTGAATGGAGTGATAGAGTCCTTTGTCTCTAACTGGGAGTCTCATGTCTTTTGCCGTCACCCACGAAACCACGGCAAGCTAAATTGTTAGCCTGCATGAAGGGCAGAAATCTCGGACTCTTCAAATTCTCGACAGGCAGGATGTTGGGACAGAGCCTCAGCCTGCAGCAGGATCATCATAAGAGTACCTATGAAACACACCCAGTGTTAGCCGTTGTCTTAAGAGAATGGACTTAATGATTTCCCCACTGCTTGTTAGATATTGATTAAAAAAAACGCCTTACAGGTTTCTCTCAAATCACTCGGGAATCATTGTCCATGGACATGATTACACAGGGAGCCTATAATATTATTTACAGAATATAAAAGCTGAAAAACATAGGGACATAAACAAAAGATGCAATTATATTCTAAGTCCAAATTCCTTTTGGGCTCAATTTTTCTTCCACTTCCATTCAAAGTTTAGATGATCAGATGAATATATAAGACTATCAATAAGATGTACATACATTTTCCATTTTGTTTTTCATATAAGATGAAAAGATAGATTGACATGAGCATGGGCTGGAGATCTATTAAAAGCAGATTTCCCATTTTAACCAAAGATTGTTCCCTACTAACTCTGAGTCCAGAAGAAATCCTCTGTGAAACTTTTCATTGGTTATGAGGGCATAAAACTGTTGGCTTGATAGTGCCAGTAATTATTTCCGGGTTCATGATTACAGCCTTGGTTTTTTTTTTTTTTCATCTGGCTCCCCTTTTATTATAAGACTACTTACCATTTTATCTTTAGCTGGTAGATTAGGAGTCAGCATGTTCTTATTTATTTTTAGAATTTGAGGAACATCGTGATCAGAAACCTTTTTTTTAAAATGGATTTTTTTTTCATTTTTGCAACCTAAGTTCCTCCTTGGGTCTGGTGTGGCATAGTCTGTCTTCCAACTCCCACTTCCTTCCCTTCTGCATTATACAGCATGTGACTCGCAAGACTCTCCTGCCAATAAATGTTAAGCGATTGGTAATCTATTATATCACTTATTTTAGATCAAACTTAAAACTACGTAGGTAGTGCCTTCACAACACAGCTGACATGAAAATGCTAATGGCTTTAAAATATATATATATATTTATATGTCAAATATTTTGTAAGCAAAGTCTCATTGAACGAAGTTAAATTGCACTAGAACACCCAGTTATCAGGAATCAAATAACTGTAAACTCAACTCAATTGTCAAACCCAAGAGTCACGAGTATTACATATTATGTGCTATGCTGGGTTAGGTCTAAAGTCCTATGTAGCGATATTGCTCACCCTAACATTTCCTCCAAGGCAAAGTGTAGCAGCTCAGGCCAAACTGTAAAGTGTAACTCAGTTGGCACGTGGAGCAAGGATTAAGGCATTTGATACTTGGAATTTATATTGGTAGAAGAAAAGTCACAGAAAATGACATTTCTCAGCCAGTTTTTGCACATCTTAATTATGTCAAAAATAATTTTAAGTAGCTTTTATTAAAAATAAGAGAATGAGCGGTTTAAAAAGAGTGTATTCTCTCTATAACAATGTCAATGTCAAGTACAAGAGGACACGGTGTATCAGCCTCTTCCCATTGCACCTTTTGCAATCCAGGCCGGGGCTTTCTCCTCGCATGTCCTGGGGGACTGGCAGTGTCTGTTTTATTATTTCCAAGCCTCGAGGTGTTTTGAAAATCATCTAGTTCCATTTCCTTGTTTAATAGATGGTAGAAGGAAGGTCCAGAGAGGTACGATTAACCCAGTCAAAGTAATTGAAGAATAGGAAAGAATAGTGTAAAAATATACTCCTAGAAAAGATCTTCCTTCATAATTAATTTGAAAATCCCATGTCTAATCTGGAACTAAATATATTCTGTAAAAGAAAATTTCTTGAGTACCATGGATAATGCATTCTAATATCTAACAACCTTTCTGGTCAGAAGTGTCATTCTTGAGTGTCATAACCTCTTTTCGTGCAAATTCAGCTTATTTCCACTTGTTAGATGCTTAATAGAGATGGATGATAGGCACGTCAATAATTACAATCATGCACACATATTAAAATATTTTTTAGCGTTAACTTATTGTCCATTATTTTCTTTGCACACATTAAAGAATCCAACACCTTTGATTTTTGAACATAAGTCTTTGCTTCCCTTCCCCAATTCCTAAGCCAGAAGTCTGGATATCATGATCCACTGCTCTATCTTTTTTACCTTCACCTCCATTTATTTACCAAAGTGTTTTTCGTTTTACTTCCTAAACAGCCCTCGACTCCCCCAATCCCAATGTCACCACTATAATTTATGCCACTATCATTCCTTATCTGAGTTACCACGTTTTACCTGGCCCATTAGTCAACAATTATAGTGACAACAGCAATCCCCATATTTTAGTTGCTCTTATTACATCAGGACTGTAAGATGACCTTGAGCTTGGCTGGGCTTGGCTGAGCATAATTGGGCTCCATGCATCTTTCCCTCCTGGGACCCACATGAAGGAGCAGCCCCTCCCTGAGGTCCACTGGTCCCATGACCAACGGCACAACTCAAGGGGGCTAGAGCCATATCATGCCCACTCGAAGCCTCTGCTTGGAGGTGGCAGATGCAAAGTGAGTCTCTTGGCCAAGCTCAACGTCACTGGAGTAGGGAAGTATATGTCCTAGGTGAGTGTGGCGAGAGTAGAGAGGGGGCAAACAATTATGAACACCCAGTAACCTGCCCACAGTTGTGTCTCTCCAGTTCATCACCCACTGTAAACAGGATCAGACAACACTCAGTAGTTTCAGGATCATTAAGACTGGGATGAGGAAAGACTTCATCAGAGGGACCTCTTCAGTGAAATGAGTCTTGAGAGATAAAGAGAATTTTCTAGAAGAGGAGAGGAAAGAACATCATTGACTGAGAGTTCCAGAGAATGATAATGAGAACACCCTTCTGATTGAATAGTTTCTTGTTTCTCTAAATCACAGATCTCTGAGGACAGCTTTTCACTAGATTGTCTCATTTGTGCAACGATTTGCTGTGTGGTCATCTCTACCCTGTCCCTGTACAACCGTGAACTTTTCTGGGCGGCAGGAGTCACCTGTCTTACATCTTCGATTTCCCAGCACCTGGCACAGTGCCTTGAATGCAGTAAACACTCAAAATGCTTGAGGAGCACATTTCTATGTTCAGAAAAGTCTGCTATAGGCACCTGTGCCCTCTCAATCACTCTGCTGGCCTGAGACAGATGGGCAGGAACTGAAAACCGGACTGTCATTACCTAAACCCCAGGGCATGCTTGGTCTGAGACGCTAGTCTGTTAGCTCTTTTCAAAGTGTCCTTCCTTCTTTCCTCTCCTCATTTGTCTTTTCTTACTTCTTTTTAATCATTGATTCTTCAGTTTATCAAGGCATATACAGTGTGAGCCTGCCTTTCCAACCTGACAGCCTCTGTGATGCTAAAGGAGCTCAGTATTCAGTCTTTCACAGGAGTGCTTAATACCATGTCGGAGTCTGACTTTTAACTCGTACACTAGGTACACACCTTTATCCAGCTTTAGAACTTAACCTACACTTTCTCCATTTCTTACAAAATAGAGGATGAGTCTATCTATTACTAAGACTTTCATTCCAGGCTCTTAACACCCCGCGGCCCCTTATGTTTGCAGCTCTTCTCTCCGCACCTCCTTCTATAGATGACAAGCCTCCACCAGTTAGGGCCTTTGCCATTCTCCAAACACGTCCTGCTCTTCCCCACCTCTGCACTTGGCTTCCGTTGACCTCTTTGCTAGGAAGCGCTTCCTCTTTGTCTCTTTAAGGAAAGCCTCTTTATTTCAAGACTCTACTCTGTGAAGGGGTCACTGAATTCTGCCTCTACATCTCCATAATTGTCAAATGAATGAATAAATGAATGGTTCACTTGAGAATTCAGATTTATTTCATATTAATCTTCAACTTCTCTTTTCTATAAGGGTTGTACTTGGTATCAGTAATTCTTTGGTCATTTTCCTCAATGTTATGATGAGCATTTAAGAATAGACTCCTTTGCAGATTCTTCATCTTCCCCTATATGTGAGCTGTTGGTTCTACCAATTTATAAGCTCAGTGCTGGCTGAGGCTCTAGTCTTTATTTATTTTTGTCCACATTTAGGTTTCTGCCTTCTGAAAATTTAAACCTTAAAATGACCTTTGTTCTCTCTGACAAGTCTTAATGTGACAGATAGGTCTGTAATAGAGTGAATTTCCAGGATATAATGCATTAAAAATATAAATGGGCTATTATTGTGGAAAATTAGAAGAAAATAGAATTGTATCATTCAAGAAGATGGGATGAGAAAGAAATCACTGTTTGACTTGCAGTTTATCAGATAGGCCTGCTGATTCAGTGGAAGAGAGTGGATTGAGAAATCTCAGTTCTAGCCAAGATGTCTTATTCCTGGACCCTGGAACCAGCAGCTTCTGTCTGACTCTCAGCTCCCCGACTTGGTTTGAGCAAGTGCCTTCAGCTCCTTGTGCCTCAGTTTCCTTACCAGTAAGATTGGGGGCAATGACAGTGTGCACATCACAGGCTTCTTATGAGGACTAAATGAGTTAATACATGTAAAGCACTTAAAACGTTGTGCTATAAATTGTTATTATTTTGGCTTCCGAATTCTACTTTTTTTTTTAGTTGGAGAACAAAAATCCTTGCTCTCACACTTCTTGGTTATAATTGGGAAAATTAAAAAACAGTTTGAGACTTGGAAGTTCTAAAGAGATCCACCCTAGTCTCCTCTTTCCCCTCCCCCACCCCGAATCATTTGAGGATGCTGCCCTCTGGTGGTCACTCAGAACTGCGGTACAGTTCAGTCACTAACTCGGGCCAGCATTTTCTTTGTTTCCATCTCCTGGTAACTTAAACATTAATTTATCAGGAGTGAAAGTATTTCCCTCTGGGTATTGCTTGAATAGCAGCTGCTAAATCATAGGAACATATGTAGATTTCAAAAACTGAAATAACTAAATATTATAATTTTGTTTTAACAGTGAGAAGATATTAGAAGATAATATATACAATTACAAAACGTATTGTCTAAGGCTTTTTGTTGATATATTTGAAAATTTGATAAATAATATCCAAGTACCTGAACATCAAATAGGTATCTCTGTTATTGATTCAGACATTCCTTTTAGCAAAAAAATTATGAATGTTAGTTTAGGTATTATACTACATTTCATATTAAAATTTAAATTCTTGTATTAAAATTTTATTATTTTGGCAAAATATTTTCCAGAATTGTGGAGACAAAAACTATAGTCATTAAAATGAGAATTCATACATGTGTATGAAGTCTATTAATACTAGAGGTTTTATGATTTTCATCATCAGATCATCTTTAGCCAATGCTCCAACTGCCTAACCCCTATTTTTTTCAGGAACCTCCCATACAGGCATTTATTTTGAAGTGAAATTATGAAAACCTATTCTTTGCTAGTTCTTTGGAAAACTTCCATTACTCTGGAAGGTAGTCTGATGCAGTCGGCTCACCTCCGCTGGGTGAATGGTTATGTAATTCCCAGCACCGAAAAAGAAACATCAAAAGATCGGTGACTATTTATTTACACATTTGTTGTAGCCTCCACATGAGAATAAAGAATGAGTTTGAGCTCTAAAAGCTGAGCCTGCAGGAAGCCCCATCGGTCTCTCCACACTTCTGCTGTCACTCCCATTGTAGCGGAAACATTATTCAAACCACAGGCTCCAAACTCCCAGGTAACTGAAGCCAGCAGGGAGCTCTGTTTGATATCAAGTATGTTCTTTATCAACCTTTTTGTTGTGATGGGAAGGAATGAACTAACTTTACTTTTATCTTGCCCTGTTTTAACATAACCCAGTAGGTGAATGCTTCATTCTTGTGTGTGTTGGCCAAACTCATTGATATATGCAGACTTTGTGGTCATAAATTTTCCAAATTAAAAAAAAAAAAGGAGTTTCCTCTGTCCACACCAATCAGAAAGTATTGCATGCTTATATGTTTTTATTAAAAGCGTATTTAAAATTTTGCTTACAGGAGTGGCCACACGGAAAACACAACTTGGTTTTTCTTACTGACTCCTGGGAGACAGGAGCCCCTCTGCAGCACACGGAGAATCAAACACAACAATGCCATCTTGAACTTCAAGGTCAGCATTACAGACTCTTCTGAACACTCAGTCTCAATGCCTTTTTTGTATTAGACTCATGTAAAATAAGAAAACGAAGGGTTTTTATACTTTTCCTCCACAAGTAGCTGATTTTCAATGAGCAAACTAATGTGTCTGTATTGTGAAGTTCATTAACAAACGCATTAATAATTCTAATCCTCAGGTGGTTTTTTTGATACACCATTAAACCACACACTAAACCTATTCTTTGTACTTTGTAGAATATTATTTGCGTAATCTTAGATTCAATATCTTTGTTTTACAGTGAAGGAATAAATTTGAACAAAATATAGAAGCTTTAAGCAACACACAGATTTAGAATGATTTTAAACTCATGCTTTTATTTTTCCTGCATAATTTTCTGTGACACATGGTCTCTTGTGGGTGCTGGATTTATTATAAATTCCCAGAATCCAAATAATTTAATGCAAGGTGTTCAAACTCTAACAGAAAGAAAACAATGTGAAAAAATTTTTCTACTTTATTTTAACCCAACATTTAAGATTTTATAGAATCTTTCGCAATTTAAAGTTCATAAATAATTCAAACACCAATTATTTCTGGGTTGTCTTCAGTCAGTGTTAGAGACATTACATATATTTAAACAAGCATTATTTATCCACTGTCTTAGGGAGGGCCAATGTATAATGTGTTGAAGTTTTAATCCATCAAAAGACAAATCTAATAAAGTATTGACCCTGTTTATAATAACCCAAAATGTGATGGTAAATTTAGAGTTATCCTCAGAGTTCCATTTCTTCGCATCCTCTTGTTAAGGTTCATATTTACCTTAACTCCATTATTTGGGAGATTTATGCTGATGGGCGTTAGTTAAGTGTTTGGTAAAACATGTGCCTGTGTCTGTGGCTCCTGGCTCCTCCTTCTCCCAGTGGTTACTTTCCTATTTGTGTTCTGCTTTCAATCACTAGTGGCAGACAAATGCCAAAGTAGAGCTGCGAGAGAATCCTTCAGCTGTTAAGTAGACGTGTCACACATCTGTTCTGAAGGAAAGAGGTACAGGTAGCTATAAGAATTGAAAGCAAGTTATTTCTTCAGATTACAAGAAGTATTTTCAGTTCGAAAGGCTATCTGAGTAGAAGAGTGAGATAAAACAAGACAGAATGTTAAGATGGCTGCCTTTTTCTTAGGGAGATTTTTATTTTGATCATTCCTAGTGGAATACGGTATGAACATCTCTTGGTAGTGAAGGCAAAGCCCAGAGCAGAGAGAAAAGCTGTGGCCTTTTTTGGAGCAGGATTCCATGTTGGAACCATGGCCTGCCGAGTGCATCTTCTTCTTCTTCGCACTGGCATTCTTGCTGGGCAGGAGCCCTCAGGGGGTCTCAGCCCCTTGTGTCTGTGGTGGAGAAAGAGGTGGAATGGTTTCTTCAACAGCAGACTACAGACCCCAGGGAAGGATGGCAGAGTGGTCCAAAGGACAGGGTGGAGGCCACGCTTTCCAACTCAGGTTTTCTTTCTGCCCCTTTTGCTCTGTCTCTTTGCAGTCTTTCTTAAGAATGGTAATTTTATTCTCAGACTTACACCATCCCAGAGCTAGAAGGCGTCAGCCAGTACATCCAGAGATTAAAAAAAAAAGTCTTTAAAGTTCACGGAATCCTTTGTCCTAGAGAAAAATCTTATGTGGAAAAGAACTGAAAAAAGTGGATCCACGCGGTCAAAGCTGGGTGGGCATGTAGGGCTGCAGGTTGCCGGTGTGTCTTCGCCAACGTACATCCGCTCAGATGCGTTCCCCTTGAACATGGGAACCCTGCGTCCAAAACTCAGGTAGGAGAGAGCCCCCGCTGACGAGGGAGCTGCTGTGGGCAAGTCTGCGTAGGATGCACAAGGCCATGGAGGTCTCCTGACACGCATCTTCTCTGCACTGAATCAGGTAGGAGGTCGCCAGCCACCACACCATCTGTGCTGGGATTTCGGACCTCCCAGGCTAAGGGAGTGAGGGGTGAGGGTTGTGGAGTATGCAAGGCTACATTCTGGTGGTTTTCTTACTGGCTACAGGGGCTTCTAAAAATGCTTCCCAGAGAATGCTCCACAAGTAGCTTTTAGGAGTATTTGGTGTTGCTCATTTTCAAAACACTGCCTGTAATTTATCCAATTACTATGATGTGGTTTCTGCATGGCAATGTTTATTGTCATATATCCAATACAGAGAGATAAAAGCCAAAATATGAAAGGATAAAAATTGCCAACAAATGGAGGGTATGCCAGATCATGAATCCTTGTGATTTGCTAGTATCAGGTTCAAACAGCGTTTATGAACATTTTTCACTTATTAAAAATTTAATAAGATGGAACACAACCAAACAAGAAGGGAAAACATGTGCAAACTTCAAATGACACACTGGGGTCAGCAGGGTGTTATAGAGACCATTTACTGTGCATGCAGCCAAACGCAATGTGGCTCAACTTGTGAGAACAGAATTTCAGATTTTATAGAAAACCCCTTCATGAAAATAAAATCACACTTTTATATTTATATGGACTGTTTTTTCCTATAAATTTTAATGTTTTTGTCTGCATTTTTCACTATTATTTCTTATTTATGTTTAAATTTTAGCGAGTGTGGCATGGTTGTCAGATGTCAAAAGTTCTGAATAAATTTTCTTAATTTCAAGTGACTATTCGGCATGTACGGGATTTCTGGCAAGAAGTCAAAGACAGATATCGGTGTGCTTCCCAGAAAAAGAGTCATCCGTCGGATTCGTTAGCAGGAGCTTGGAGACCAACCACGGCAGGAAGCAGTTCGATGTCTATAAGACAATTTCTCGTTTCATACCAGTGGTTCTGAAACCCCTCCTGCTCATTCATGAAGAGGGACTATTTCCCGTGGTAATGGTGACCATACACCTATAGGGATGCTGCTGAGATTGAAGTATTTGTGTGTGTGCTGCTGCTGTTGTTTTCTTAACTCTAATATTATCTCTAATATTATCCCAAACCGATGGAGTTAGTAGAGTTAAATTGGAGAGACTGACAGAGCAAAACTCCGTGAATATCCGGTGCTGATGGTCAGCAAACAGCCTGAGAACCCGATTAACAGCTGGACCAGACAGCCTTTGGCACCCACAGTGAGTGGCGCTGACCACGGCTCTCAGGCGTGAGAAGCGGGTTCCTCTAAAAGCAAACAACCTTCGACCCATGGTCTTCATTTGGGCCCATCAGGTCAACAGTTGTTTCACAGGACATCGGCAATTGTCTTTCTCCTTGTGTCAGGAGCCTCCTGAAACATTATACGAGGATAATTAAGTGGTGAATAAGGGTCAATGTGGACAAATAAATCAAACTGATAGTTTGAACACAGACTGATTGAGCAAAAACAAGGAATTCTGCTATGCCTGTTACCGCAGTGCTTGATGTTAACTGACTTTGTTAACATTACATCCAAAGGCAGCAAGTGGGAAAGCTTTGTTTGGAATCAAAAGCTGAGCAAAGAGACATGGGATTTAATTGTTCAGCTTTATTTTTGAGATAAAGACACGCAGCGCATCCATTTAGTTGACTTTAATAGAGCACAAAACCAAACCCATTCTTTAGCATGCTAATTGACTTAGAAGATGCTTTCCTCTTAGATAACAGAGATGCAAGAAATACCAGTGGAATCATCAGACTTTTACAACAAAAGTTCACAGTTATAAACATGATGAGAAGTTAAGTGCTCGTGTCTGTTGAGGTAGATTAAATATGCTGGTAAATGTAACAGAATCTTATAAATATTTTAGATCTTACATTACAAAGTTGGTGGTATATGTGTATGTGTAAGAAACCTTTGAAATGAAATACACTAATGTATGGAGGAGATTTTGTTAGCAGGAGGGCAGCCTAGAAATCAGGAAAAGAACAAGAGAGAAGAGAAAGACAGAGAAAACCCTTAAAAAGGCTGCTGTGTGTCCACAGGGTAGTTCTAAGGGGAACAATTATTAGAAGAAAATGCAATGAAGATATTGATCTTTTAGTGAGGATGAAGAGAGCTATCTTTTTTTTTTTTTTTTTTTACTACAAGCATGAATCTAGACTATTTCATTTGGGTATTGGAATTCAACTTTTCCTAGCAAGCAAAATTTCACTTCATTACCCACCTCTAGTGTTGCAGAAATAAACATGTAGTTTAAACTATCACGTTGTTATGTTAATTGTCTCAGTTGTTCTCTAACCCTCTTGTCCCAACTTAGCACGGAGAGCCTGTGTCAGACCGTGCAGGACACTGGATTCCATGCCACGCCGCATGTGTCTTCACACTTGAACGCCATGGTCTTTTGAAAGGGTGGCAATTAAGAGTTTCATCTACAAAGTGAAAACAATTCAGTTTGAAATATAAGCTCAAAATATATGGAATATTTTATTTACATAATGATATCATAAACTTGTCAAGCATTAATGAGTTTTTTCATAAAGAAAAGCATTATTTGACCATCTTAGTCAATAGAAAAATCTCTAGAGAGAAATGAGAAATTAACTACTTCTTTTCTCCTGTGCATTTCCTACTTTAGATTTAGATCTCCTGAAGGAGTTGGCAATATGGTAAGTAGTGATTGCAAATGGTATTATGAATTTGAAGACATTTAAATGACATTTGTTCAGGAGCATTGGCTACACATCCATTCCCTTATCTGGGCATCTGTTTTCATATTTAAAAAAATTTAAGTGCCGTTAGAAATACCAATATGATTAGATTAATGAAATGCCACTATTAGTCATTAATGTTGGTCTTGAACCGTGTTAGTCTAAAATGACTATCAAAAATAAGTTATATGGGGGAAGGTGGCGACTTAAGGCAGTGCTCCTGGGGTGTTTTCCCCCCATAAATAATTTCACATAAAGAATCTAAGAGAAGCTCATCTATGGGCCGCCTACGCTGAGAAAGTGGGCTGAGAAAGGTGTAATGGATTACGGAGGGAGATGAAGGCGAGCTTACACCATATCCAATCAGGCTTTTTCTTAAAGGTCAGGACATTCTGTCTGGGTCCATTTGTGTTTTTGATTCTGCCGTTTCACTATTCAGGAACACAATGTAACTGTCAGTCTCGACAACAGCGCCTGGCCCCGCTGGCTCCACTGCTCTTGGGGCAGCATACAATGTTTCACAACCACAAAACAATCCGGCGCCTGCGCGGGCAAACCATATGATGACCACGGGGAGCAATATGGTCACACCCTACTGAGCGCTCTTCAGGAGATTCTGTAAAGAACTACATCTAAAAAAGAATAAGGCTTTGCTCTTCTGGGCTTGTGCGTACTTGCCAAATAGCAGTTTAATGTTTGATTTTTATCCGCAGAAGTCAGATACAAAGGCTTGCCCTTCCGCTCCGCCTCAGTAGATGAAGACAGTGTCGCTGCTCTGCAAACATTGGCTGTCACGGAGGGAGGAGGGTGATAGATACCAAAAATAGTTTAGCACAGTAATGATGGCCTTGTTGGATTCCTCCCGTGTGTGTTTGTTATGCTATTTACTTCTCTTCCCAAACCAAACCAGACATCGATTTTTACAGGGACGGAGGATGGGTTCTGACAATCTAGGGAGGGCAGAGAACCAACACGCTGCTTAACAGTTTTTAACCAGTGGGATCTGAACGGAGCTCCGGAGAATTGATGCATGTGGTACATTTTCAAAGGATTTGTCCTGGATGTGAGTTTTTTGACCAGCTGATCGACGTAAGTTACATTCCAGTCTGTCGCTTTACTTAGAGGAAAACTGAATAAAGAAATTATTTACGTAAAAGAACAGCAGAGAAAAGAAACATAAAGAAAAGAAAAACTTATCTTTTTAGGCATACAGAGCAGGCTGTTTCCCTCCTACCTTGTTCTTATGATTTTGATTCTTATGGTTGCATTTTAAATTTCTATTCTTTCCACTCAAGTTTCATCCTGGTTTCATTTTTTCAATGAATTTATTTATTTATTTTTTTACAATTTTAAAAACTTCCCTGAATTTTTCTAACAGCAGAAACTTTTAAAATGTATTTCCTAGTGATGTGTGATCACTCTCCATCCTTCTCAACGCTTCACCTGTGCCTCTGAAGACGTCTTCAAGTTCACAACACTCACTTCACAGAAACGTCATTCATTAGTTCATGATTCCTCCAATCGTGCTAAGTTTGAATTATGCTCGAAAACCTTATTTCTACGTCTATGTTAATAACACACATGGTGATTGTCTATGTATATATATCTAATTGTATGAGAACATAATGATTATGTGATTTTTCTTTCTGGGTGGTTGCAATTTGTGATAATAAAGGTCAAACTTTATTATTATTATTATTTTAAGAACTATATATATATTTAAGATTTTATTTGTTTTTAGAGAGAAGGGAAGGGAGGGAGACAGAGAGGGAGAGAAACAGCAATGTGTGTTTGCCTCTCACATGGCCCTCACTGGGGACCTGGCCCGAAACCCAAGCATGTGCCCTGACTGGGAATCGAACTGGGATCCTTTGGTTCCCAGCCCGCGCTCAATCCATTGAGCTACACCAACCAGGGCATAAAGGCCAAACTTTAAAACCACAAACAATTTACCTGTGGCTGGAGAGTGCATTTTTGTTTGCTAAAGTAGTGTTCTGTCGTCCGATGTTATGGGAATTTATCATGCAAATATTATCTTTAATGGATCAATGAAACTGAAATACTAAATGCTGACTTAAGAAAAGCTGGAAGACTGTCCAGTACCCCTAATTTGTCTCTTGTTCTGAAATTTTACTTCGTGTTACTGTACAATGGAAACAGCTGTTACCATTAATATTGATGGAAAGTATCAGTCTTAATGCATTTAAGTTTTTATAAATTGACAACACAATTCTTAATAAAGATAATAGTGAAGAGTATTTAAACAGCAAAGTAAAGATTAGTTAGAAAAATTAAGCAAAGGAGAAATCCACAGTTACTCGTACAGAGGCAGTAAGCCTGTGAAAGGGTGAGACCTGTGGAGCGTACCCACCCCACTCCCCTGGAACTGTGTCTCTTGCCATCACAGTCGACGCTGAGGGGTCGGTTTGAGGGGATCGATTGCACTGTGTATAACCCGAGGCTTAAGAGCTCCAGTGCGTACAAGGGCCAGGCCAGAGCAGCATGGGTGCAAGAAAGGAGGTTGTGCTGGAGACACGTGCGCCTAGCGCCTGCCCCTGCTGAGTGCCAGCCTACTGCTAGGTGGAGATGACAGGCTTACATTTTTATCAGCATTCCCATTTTTTCCCAATAGAAGTTGTATGTTGTGTCCTACTAATTAACTGTGTTCAGGTGCCTCTTTCAACCTCTGGAATGCCAGTGTGGGATATGGAGTGTGTCAGACAGATATGACTCTTCTTAGTTCTTATGATATTGTACAGGGTGGGATAAAAGTAGGTTTGCAGCTGTTCATATGAAAAATAATACAATAATTAGTAAATAAGGAAAAAACTCTGTTTCCCATACTCTCACTGTAATCCTACTTTTGCCACACGCTATATATTGATGTTATTAAGTTTTGTGTTATTGAGGCAAGTATGGCCAAATGATGAATTATTTGAACATAGCACTGATCACTTCTAAGTTTAAAGGAATTTAACCCCTTCTCTAGGAGGCAGTAAGGAAGCTGGGCTGTTTAATAGCTTTTTCGAGGCCTTTACGGTGCAGCCTCTTAAGTTGTCTAAATACACATTGAATGATGATTTCTTGTAATATCAGCATGGTGCAGATTGCTGGTTATCTCCTCAACCTCCTTCCCCTTTTTCCCTGGGGCACAGCTGTGTAGCTGTGCATGCCCCGGTCTCCCTTGCAGTTAGATGTGGCCATGCGCTTCCTGACAGAACGTGACAGGATGTGCCATCTCTGGGCCTGGAGCTCTAGATGTTGGGCTGTTCCACCTACATCCTCTTCCCTTTCCTATTGGCTGAATCTAAACACGGTGGGGACCTAGCTTCGAGCATGCTAACAAACATGCACTAAGGGTGCAGAAGCAACACGGAAGGTCCCGAGTCTCTGACACCTGTTCGGAGCAGGAACGTCCCATACACCCTGGATGACTCACTGCAGAGGTGTTAAGAGAAAGAATTAAGCTTCTGCCTTTTTAGACTCATTGCGTTTTGGAATCTCTTTGATACTGTACCACAGCATTACTACAAACTACATATTCAAGTACATCCCATTTACAGAACATTACAAAAATATAATTGTAAGACAAAATAGAAATAATCTGTGGCTAATACACATTTCTGTTCTCCATCATCATATAAAATTAAAAGCTGATTGCAGTCCATTGGGGAGAAGAAATTCCTGCATGTGGGCAACTCTCTGCTGCAAAATGCAGTGCATCTAAACTAATATTTGTCAAATGTGACACAGAACTGTTTCCTTGTAACTTTTATAATGCAGTAATGTTTATCTGTCTTTTTATTTCTAACAAAATTGAGCAATTTACTTAAAATATTTCTCCATAGGATCTGTTGAATAGAAACTTGGCACACATTTGCTAAGTTGTTTTTAGTGACTGTTTTTTTTCCCCTGGGAAAAAGTTGAAAGGATGCTCCATAATGTGTTTCTGGCCAACACAGAGACCGCTATTGTTTGCCATCGAGTAAGGCAGGAATCGAGGAGTGGAACCTGTCATTTTAAGCACAATTTTCCTTCTTCTCACTCTTCTGCTACCTTTGGTCCCCACCAGTTCAATGCCTTTTCTAAGATTAATTTCAGGTGGCAAAAGGCATGTGTGGAGGAGTCAGGATGGGAACTCACCAACTACAATGACAGGGAGTTCACATGAGAACAAAGAAAGACCTATCGCTGAAATCATGACTAGCCGTCTCCCCAGGGTGAAGACCCTAGAGGTGGTATCTCCTCTATCTCCTCCCCACAGACTCTCTGCCCACACCACACCCTGTGGCATAAGCAGTGAGTATGTCCGTTATATGGAGGAGTTTCAACAAATGGTGTGGGGAGGTCGTTGATGTGGGCAAGCAATGATAGCATTTAGCCATCGTATCAGTGGACAGTATGTGCCTAGGTACATGTGTCAGTCTGGGCAGAGAAAGCACTGCCCAGATTCTATGCCACAGGACCTGGTGGCCTGGCATAGGATGCTCCCTCTCTTCTAATCCCCGCCCTCAAATCTGTTTCCCAAGGTAAGCATTTTCACGCCCATGCTCATCATTAATAGAGTGAGCAGATGGCTTATTTCCACCGACCTTCAGCAAAGGCATCAGTCAGGGCGCTTCTCCCGGGTCAGGCGGCGTGATGGCCATAGGAGAGGATGAGCTGTTTGTTTTGTTTTCGATTTTAGAACCAGGAGGTAAGGAAACTCATTCCGTCTAGAATTGCTTAAAATTCCCTTTTCAACTATTCTCTTCAAGTCCGTTCTTCATCTCTGCAGCCCTCCTAATTCTGTAAGAGTCAGAACTCAACCCTTTTCATTGATACATTTCTAGTTCTACACCTAAAACTGTGAAAAATACTATGAACTACTAGCAGAGAAAGCTGGGCTCTGAACTTGAGCCAAGGTTTTTCATTATTATCTACTGTATAATGCAGGAGATATGGAAACATCTAGCACTCAGTGCTCCAACAATTAAATGAGAAGGCCAAAGTTAACCAATCTCAAAAAGATTCTATTGAACAAGGATTATTACTTAATCTGGAAGGTGGAGGGAAATGCTCTCATATTAATTGCCTATCCCTATATAGGGCATCAGACTTCAAGGATCTTGTTCATGCCTTATGACTACTTCATGAGGTAGGAATTATTGTTGCTTTTTCACAGACAAGGAAGGTGTGAGTAGAAGGGGTTCATTGAGATCCTCAAGATCATCTACCTTGTAGATTGTATAACAGAAGCTTGGATTTAGAGCTACCCATCTCTCAAAGCCCACCATTTCTCTTCCATGTTCCTGCACAGGGCTAAGCAAGGCTACCGTGTGCACGGTTCTGGTGAGGTTAACTGGAGTTAGGCCATTTTGAACCTGAAAGTAATATTTTCTCACAATATTAACTCCTAAAGTTGATAGAATGTGCTTAATTGATAGTGAGGTCTGTCCAGAAAGTATCCGGGCATGTACTATGAAAAATAGAGACATTCATTGAAGAAGACACAAGATACAAGAAACATTGTACATAGGACAGTGACACCTCAGCCCCCTTCAAAGTAGGCAACTTGAGACCTCACACAGATCTCCCAGTGTCTCTTCCACTGTTCAAAACACCCTGCAAAATCCTTTGTTGGAATTGCCATCAGCTGCCTTGTTGTGTAGTTTCCCGAATCTCACTGATAGTCTGAAATCTCTTCCCTGCATTAAAATCTTGGACACAGTGGTTTTAGCAATCCCCAGATCAGCTTCTAGTTCTCGCACTGTCAGACACTGATCTTTGTTGATTGCAGCCCGTTCAATATTCTCAGGTGTTCCACTTGTTACAGGCCTTCTACAATGTGGGTCACTTTCAACAGATTCTCAACCATCTTTGAAACATTTGTGCCACACTTTTATTTGTGCTGCACTCATTGCATCATCCCCAATAGCCTTCTGAATCATCTGAATAGTTTCTGTGGAAGAATGTTCAAGCTCAATGCAAAATTTGATGCAGATTTCTTGCTTTACTCACTCAGTCATTTTGAATGCGATGGCCACACAGTACACATGCTCACTTAATGGTGTCTACCGCCCCCACTGACTAGTACAGTGAAGTCATCATTGTTCATGCATGTGCATTCCAGTAACTTGGCTGCCAGGTTACATCAATGTTGTGCAAAGCATTCTCATATTAACAATGGCTGGAGTTTTTCCAGACAGACCTCATATAATTATTGTTCTGAGTAGACTTATTTCAGTTTCACTTTAAGCAGAGAAAACATCGATTTCTTTTGACTTTAATCAAAACTTCTAACCATGCTATGCAGCCAGCTTGTGGTTGCCCTTTGGAGGCTGCAGCTTATCTAAGAAATGCTTGTAGTCTATTCTCATATAATCTTTTGGATGGAAATTTTTCACTGATGTGAGCCCTTTTCTCTACCCAAACTGCTTTACTCATGATCTCTATAAGACAATAACCTGTATTTTCTTCTTGCCCTGTGTTCATATACCTGGTTGTCTAGAATGACTTTCATTTTCTCTTTGCCTGAAGAATCTTATGGAACTATCTTTCAGTTTGCAGGTCACGACTTGCTTCCTTTATGAGGTTCTCCCTAGTACTGCACCTGGAATGACCTCAAATTCTTGCATGCTCCCAGAACGCTTATGGTTCTTTATTATTCATTTGACATTTAACATTTGGTGTCTTCTGTTAAACTAGTAAAGTGTGACAGAAAAGTCCTGGCCTAGGTGTCAGCAGACCTGAGTCCTGGACCTGACACAGGATATCACTTGCTCATTGTAACCTTAGTTTCCTTGTCTGTAAAATTGAGGTAATAATACTCAAGTGAATTGCTTTGACAACCAAAAGAAATGTTAAAACATTTTATAAGCAATAAAATGTTATACCAGAGAAGGTATTATTATTATTACAAGCACATATGTTTTTCTGTTTTTCCCCCCAAACATTCAGCACAGTGCCCTGAATATATCAATAAAATGAATGAATGAACTAACTAGGAATCTGAAGAACTGATCACTGGAGTCTGTCCTGCCACCTGCATGACCTTTAGTTTGGCATCTGATTCTATTTACGTTTTTGTAAAATGACATGGTTTGTCTAGAGTCTAGAGCAGTCAAACTCAACCCTGGTTACACATCAGAAACACCTGGGGAGCTTTTAAAAAATGCAGATGCCTGGGTCTCACCTCAAATCAACACAGATTCTCTGCAGGTGAGGCTCGTGAATAGGTATTAAAACTTTTTGTTTTTAATTTTGAAAAATTACCAACTTATAGGAAAGTTGGAAATACAGAATAAAGAACTCGGGAATTTAACCCTGAACTATTTAGAGTAAATTGCACATGTAGTGATCGATCCCTTCTGAATACTTTAATGTGAATTTCCTACAAACAAGGACATCTCCCAACACAAATGCAACCTAACCATGAAAATCAGGTGGTTAATATGGGCACATTCAAGTTCTCCAAGTTTCACCCATCACCTCAAAAATGTCTCCTCTACACTGTACCTGATTAGAGTTGCATCTTGTATGCGGTTATCATGTCTCTCTAATCTCCTTTAGACCAGAACATTTCCTCAGTATTTCCTCCACTTTCATGGCCTTGATACTTTTAAAGATTACAGGCCATTTATTCTGTAGAATGTTCTTCAGTTTGGGTTTGTCTGACGCTCCCTCGTGATTAGATTTAGGTTTACATGTTTGATGAGAATATCACAGTATCGATGGCCAGTTCCTCCTGTTGAAGTTTATGATTTCAATTTGTTCTGTCACTGAAGATTCACGATGGCTTGACCAGGGTGATGTTGGCGAGTCTTCTAAATATAATGTTAATCTTTTTCTCCTTTGTAATGAATAAATATTTTGTGGGGAGATACTTAGAAGCAATGTAATTATCTTACACCTCATCAAACTTCAAATATATTCATTTATTTATGTCTATATGTTTTCATGATTTTTTATTTTATTCAAGGAGCTTTAATACATTATTATTGTTATAAATTCCGATGCCCAAATTGTCCCCTGTTTGGCCAGTGAGAGTTCCATTAAGTTGGCTCTTGTATCCTGTCACATGCCCCTGTCGTTCTTTGAGTGCTTCCTGCTTTTTGGCACAATAAGATGTTCTAGGCTCATCTGGTACTTTCCTTGCCTCAGCCCCGGAGTCAGTGATCTGTCCAAGGACCCTGGCTTTGTTTTCTTAGTGGAGAATGGAATTAAAGGTAAGCTCAGGGCACTATGTAAGCACATTGCTATTGAGCTGTCAAATGGCTCCTAGGCTCTCTCAGTGGATAACGTTAGGGAACGTGGGAACGTACAGATACGTGCATACACACACCTTTTTTTTTGCTTTCTTATTTATTTATTTATTTATTTATTTATTTATTACTTTATTGTTATTCAATTACAGTTGTCTGTATCCTCTCCCCTCCCCTCCCCCGACCCGCTCCAAACCCACCTCCCTCCCCTGCCTCACTCCTCCCCCTTGGTTCTGTCCATGTGCCCTCTACAGTGATTCCTGAAAACCTTTCTCCCCATAGTCCCCTCCCCAATCCCCTCTGGCTATTCTTCGATTATTCTTAATTTCAATGTCTCTGGTTATGTTTCTCTTGCTTTTTTCTTTTGTTGATTATATTCCAGTTAAAGGTGAGATCATATGGTATTTGTCCCTCACCACCTGGCTTATTTCACTTAGCATAATGTTCTCCAGTTCCATCCAAGCTGTTGCAAGGGTATAAGCTCCTTCTTTCTCTCTGCTGCATAGAATTCCATTGTGTAAATGTACCATAGTTTCTTAATCCACTCATTTGTAGATGGGCATTTGGGTTGTTTCCAGCACTTGGCTATTGTAAATTGTGCTGCTGTGAACACTGGAGTGCACAGTTTCTTTTGAATTGGTGTTTCAGAGCTCTTAGGGTATAATCCCAGTAGTGGAATTGCTGGGTCAAAAGGCAGTTCCATTTTTAGTTTTCTGAGGAAATTCCATACTGTTTTCCACAGTGGCTTCACCAGTCTGCATTCCCACCAACAGTGCAGTAGGGTTCCCTTTTCTCCACATCCCCTCAAACAGTTATCTGTAGCTTTGTTTATGATGGCCATTCTGACTGGTGTGAGGTGGTATCTCATTGTGGTTTTAATTTGCATCTCTCTGATGGCTAATGATGTTGAGCATCTTTTCATATGTCTCTGAGCTCTCTGTGTGTCCTCTTTTGAGAAGTGTCTGTTCATGTTTTTTGCCCATTTTTTAATTGGGTTTTTTGTCTTCCTGGAGTGGAGTCGTATGAGTTCTTTATATATTCTGGAGATCAAACCCTTGTCCAAGGTATCGTTGGCAAGTATGTTTTCCCATACAGTTGTTTCTCTTTTTATTTTAATACTTTTTTCTTTAGCCCCACAGATGCTCTTTATTTTGATAAGGTCCCATTTGTTTATTCTTTCCTTTATGTCCCTTGCTCTAGGGGACATATCATTGAAGATGTTGCTTCATGGAATGTCTGAGATTTTCCTACCGGTGTTTTCCTCTAGGACTTTTATGGTGTCACAACTTATATTTAAGTCTTTTATCCACCTTGAATTTATTTTTGTGTATGGTGTAAGTTGGTGCTCAAGTTTCATTTTTTTTGCATGTAGCCATCCAGATTTCCCAACACCATTTGTTGAAGAGGCTATTTTTACTCCATTTTATGCTGCTGCTCCCTTTGTTGAAAATTAATTGGCCATAGAGACTTGGGTTTATTTCTGGGCTCTCTATTCTATTCCATTGGTCTATCTGTCTGTTTTTATGCCAGTACCAGGCTGTTTTGATTTCAGTGGCCTTGTAATACAGTTTGGTATCAGGAATTGTGATCCCTCCTGCTTTGTTCTTCTTTCTCAAAATTGCAGCTGATATTCGGGGTCGTTTATGGTTCCATATAAATTTTTGAAGTGTTTGTTCTATATCTGTGAAATATGCCATTGGCACTTTGATAGGGATTGCATTGAATCTATAAATTGCTTTGGGTAGTATGGACATTTTGATGATGTTGATTCTTCCAATCCATGAGTATGGTATATGTTTCCATTTGTTTGTGTCTTCCATAATTTCTCTCTTCAGTGTTGTGTAGTTTTCTGAGTACAGGTCTTTTACCTCCTTGTTTAGGTTTATTCCCAGGTATTTTATTTTTCTTGTTGCTATATCAAATGGGATTTTTTTCCTGATTTCTGCTTCTGATATTTCATTGTTGGTATACAAA